>VDFB02291369.1:0-59853 GCA_007258455.2 Sequoia sempervirens | reverse complement strand
TATCCCAACTAGTAAAATGCTTGTAATTAGAATCGCTTACTTTGACATTTAAAAATTCACTAATACCAATTTTGATCTTTTTTGTTACATCTATTGTATTTTAAGGCATGCCATGTTAAAATTGTCTTATGTCATTCCTTCTATAACAACTAAATTACCATAGGACTTGCCAAACATAATCTCGTCCAAGTTGCTTTGTTGTGAAGGTGTGGTCAATTTTGAAAAAGTTTTGAAATATCTCATTGAAGAGTTCCTACCCATTCTTGCCTCTCTATCAACCAATTCAAGCAACCATGAGCATATGGACAAGTGAAAAGTGGTAACTTGATTCTTCAACATCTAGACATAGTGGAAACCTTGAAGGACACATAATACCAATTGTTCAAAACCTATCGCCAATAAGGATATGCTTATGCAATGCAAACCATGTAAAATCCCTTTCCTTGGGTAATAAATTGACCAATGCCCCAACAAAGATCTAAAGGCCAATAAGGATTGGTGGTAGGTGAATTCTAGATCTAATACCCACATTTGAATGTGTAGAATCTAGAATTAGATCTACACCAAATGAGTTTATTAAGAATGATAGATAAATTTTAATTCTATAGAAACTAAGAAGTTTTGTTATTTTGATTTTGGTTGAAGGAAATATGGGTTTGCTACTAAAATCCTTCAACACCCACTCTAGATCATTATCCATATAATTTTGAATAGAATAATCTACAACCTTATCAACCTAAACATCCACCATAATATCCTTATTTAATTCCATGATCTCTAAGAGAGGATCAAAACAACTTTGAGAACCAATCCACTTTAGCAAAATTACCATCATTAGTGACCTCAAAGAGATGATTTATACTTACATGTCTACAAGACATCATAAAATTCTAAATATGAGAATTATTTTGAGGATTAGAAATATTAATAATTCTTCTAAGGTTCTCATTAATATCTAGATATTTATTTTGTAGAACTCTACACCATTAAAAATTTGGATTGTTGAACATACACCATAATAGCTTTGTGCCCAACACAATGTTATGTTTAGTTGTATTGTAGATACTTGTGGTTCCCTCCTACTTACTTCTTCTTACCAAGTCCTAGTTAAATAGTGAAACCCTCTTGATCTAATTGGAATTTTCCCATAAAATATTTTCATGATCCCATCCAAGTCACATGTGTCATTCTTCATAAGTTGTAGGAAAGACATTGATTGAATAGGAATCACCAATAAACTTAAATTAATCACCAAGATCCTACTATCCAACGATAACCATTAACATTTCCATGCCTCTAATTTTTTCACATTCCAATAGTCTCATTCCACAACCCATTCTTGACAACACCTTTGAAAAGAGGAACACCCAAGTACTTATTTAGGATAGAGTCGATATTAAACCCCATAAAATCAACAAACATCCTTTAGGCCACTCACCTAGTATGAGAAAATAATGTTTTTTGACTTTTCATTCTTAATGATCTGAACTAAGGAAGAAATATATAAGTATCCAAGGTGGATCTAATCTTGATAACCTCCTCCATCTACACCTTTTCATAAAGGATAGTTTCATCTATAAAATATTGGTGGGTTATGGGATGCAAATTCCTTGGTATCTAGAGGCCTCACCATTTTCCCAAGGAATCCTTCATTTTGATGGATCTCTCTAAAGCTTCTACCACAATCACCAAGAGAAAGGGGGAGAGTGGGGCTCCATTTCATAAGCCTCTAGTTTCTTTGAAGAAACTACAAGGGTTCACATTGACTAAAATTGAGAACCTAGAAGAAGCAATGCAACTACAAATTCACTCAAGCCACCCTTACTCAAACATGAATTTCTTCATCATTCTCATCAAGAATATCCAACTTACCTAATCATAATCATTTCTTATTTCTAGTTTCATCACCATTATCTTTTGGTTCTAATAGATTGACAATTGAATGAATTGCTTCATCTGCTATGATGATTCCATATGAATGTTCCTACTAGACATGAAGCATCTTTTCTCAATGGAAATGATATAGGAGAATAATTTTCAACCTATTCACTATCAACTTAGAGATAAATTTGTAATGGTGTTACATAGGGAGATAGATTGATAGTACACAAAGGAATCATATTCCATTTTCTTCAAGATAAGAGCTATGTTTTTATTATTTAGATCCTTCATAATGTTCTCTGACTTCCTCAAATCTTGTACTAGCTCCCATACCTTTTAACCCCCAACACTTCTAATATGGACAAGTGAAAAGTGGTAACTTGATTCTTCAACATCTAGACATAGTGGAAACCTTGAAGGACACATAATACCAATTGTTCAAAACCTATCACCAGTAAGGATATGCTTATGCAATGCAAACCATGTAAAATCCCTTTCCCTAGGTAATAAATTGACCAATGCCCCAACAAAGATCTAAAGGCCAATAAGGATTGGTGGTAGGTGGATTCTAGATCTAATACCCACATTTGAATGTGTAGAATCTAGACTTAGATCTACACCAAATGAGTTTATTAAGAATGATAGATAAAATTTAATTCTATAGAAACTAAGAACTTTTGTTATTTTGATTTTGGTTGAAGGAAATATGGGTTTGCTACTAAAATCCTTCAACAAACACTCTAGATCATTATCCATATAATTTTGAATAGAATAATCTACAACCTTATCAACCTAAACATCCACCATAATATCCTTACAATCATTTAATTCCATGATCTCTAAGAGAGGATCAAAACTACTTTGAGAACCAATCCACTTTAGCAAAATTACCATCATTAGTGACCTCAGAGAGATGATTTATACGTACATGTCTACAAGACATCATAAAATTCTAAATATGAGAATTATTTTGAGGATTAGCAATATTAATAATTCTTCTAAGGTCCTCATTATCTAGATATTTCTTTTGTAGAACTCTACACCATTAAAAATTTGGATTGTTGAACATACACCTTAATAGCTTTGTGCTCAACACAATGTTATGTTTAGTTGTACTGTAGATACTTGTGGTTCCCTCCTACTTACTTCTTCTTACCAAGTCCTAGTTAAATAGGGAAACCCTCTTGATCTAATAGGAGTCTTCCCATAAAATATCTTCATGATCCCATCCAAGTCACATGTGTCATTCTTCATAAGTTGTAGGAAAGACATTGATTGAATAGTAACCACCAATAAACTTAAATTAATCACCAAGATCCTACTATCCAACGATAACCATTAACATTTCCATGGGCCTCTAAATTTTTCACATTCCAATAGTCTCATTCCACAACCCATTCTTGACAACACCTTTGAAAATAGGAACACCCAAGTACTTATTTAGGATAGAGTCAATATTAAACCCAATAAAATCAACAAACATCCTTTAGGTCACTCGCCTAGTGTGAGAAAATAATGTTTTTTGACTTTTCATTCTTAATGATCTGAACTAAGGAAGAAATATATAAGTATCCAAGGTGGATCTAATCTTGATAACCTCCTCCATCTACACCTTTTCATAAAGGATAGTTTCATCTATAAACTATTGGTCGGTTATGGGATGAAAATTCCTTAGTATCTAAATGCCTCACCGTTTTCCCAAGGAATCCTTCATTTTGATGGATCTCTCTAAAGCTTCTACCACAATCACCAAGAGAAAGGGGGAGAGTGGGGCCCCATTTCATAAGCCTCTAGTTTCTTTGAAGAAACCACAAGGTTTCTCATTGACTAAAATTGAGAACCTAGAAGAAGTAATGCAACTATAAATTCACTCAAGCCACCCTTACTCAAACATGAATTTCTTCATCATTCTCACCAAGAATATCCATATTTCCTAATCATAATCATTTCTTATGTCTATTTTCATCACCATTATCTTTTGGTTCTAATATATTGACAATTGAATGAATGGCTTCATCTGCTATGATGATTCCATATGAATGTTCCTACTAGACATGAAGCATCTTTTTTCAATGGAAATGATATAGGAGAGAATAATTTTCAACCTATTCACTATCAGCTTAGAGATAAATTTGTAATGGTGTTACATAGGGAGATAGATTGATAGTACACAAAGGAATCATATTCCATTTTCTTCAAGATAAGAGCTATGTTTTTATTATTTAGATCCTTCATAATATTATTTGACTTCCTCAAATCCTATACTAGCTCCCATACCATTTTACCCCCAACACTTCTAATAGAAACTCACAAGAATAGCTTGCTAATTATTGTTTGTGTGCCAACACATTTTTTAAAATTACACAAATTTTATGTTTAAGTCCAACTACCTATAATAATAAGGGGAAAAAAGCTAATTGATTCATTAATTTTGCTTGGGTTTTAATATGTAAAGGATTTTTTATTGTTGTATGTTCGGATGAATCAGATGAAGAGGAAATATACAATAACAAATGTGTTGTTGGGAAAGGATACATTTGCAGTGATGGTGCAGCCTGGAGTGGATTATGCTTTCATAATTGCTCTTATAATAATTCTTGATGAGATCAATAAAGATCGTCGTGATGAAGACTAGATAATCTTGTGTTTATTGTTATAAGGTTTATGGATGCAAACGAGGCTTCCTAATATGACCACTTAACTAAGTGGTGTTGAAAGAATTTGTTTCACTTAAAAAAAATCAAATGATAACAAGGTTATTTAATTAATTAGTCTATTGAATTTTCTAAATGTATCATTCAATTTATAATTGTAATGAAAATATTTTTTTACTACAAATTATTTAGAGAAATAATAAAAGAATAATAAAATTTTAAGATTATAGTTGATAATTATGATAATGGACAAAAATTAGAGTGTGGGGGTTAGAGACACTAGGATTTATAACCAATCATGAAGAGATCATATTGATGTCATGTTAAATCCATTTGCCACATATCTAATAATTAATGTCCTCAACCTATTGAATGTGTTAGAGTCTATGCAATCTTAGAAACCTCTATGATTTAATCCTAAGTATTGTAGGGTCAATCCTAAGTGGTGTGGACTTGATCTAATGCATAATATCTAATATATGATGCATGCGGCCAATTTATTATAATATGTCTAAAACCCTATGCACATTCATCTTCCTATTGGTTGAACTTTTCAAAGTGGTTCCTAGGGACATCTTTTAAGAGTTTTCCAACTTGATAAGTGGATTATTTATCCTAAGTCAAACCCCTTTGGCAAGCCAAAACAATGAGCATGAAAAATATCAAAGGCAACATATACATACATGTAGACAACCTATATGACAATGCAATGAATTATATTATTTATTTTCATTTAGAAATCAAAATGTGTTCTAATTTAATTATCTCCATATAGTTACATATGAGTTAATTGTATATTGAATGCCCTTAAATACCATTACATATCAAAATTCCACAAAAAAACATGTATTAAGTAGAAGTGGGGAGGAAACTTGAGGTTTCAATTTTAAATTTTAAGTTTCTAGTCCATTTTTGCACATTGGGAAATTGAAACTTGGGTCAATCCCAAGCTAATCATAAATGAATATTGGGGTTTAATGGTAATTTTGAGGTAAGAATGAATGAAAGTACATAATAATGATGAGAATGCACAATTCATGAGAATAAGTGTAAATGGGGGTAAATAAAGGTGTAAATGGATTGGGCCATGAGCCAAATAAAGCACAAGAGTATGCCACCTATCAATGTTATTACATTTAAGATTTTCCACCAAGGTGGACACAAAACTAAATGAGAAATAGATGGTTATACAAAGTGCATCATTACATTTTCCCCCAATTTGATGTGTATGTGAATCTAACATGAGCATGAATTTCAAAGTATATGGACATTCTACATGAAAATTAAATATTTGAACATTCATAAAGGATGTTATCTTTGAAAAATATACAAAAAAATTGTATTCTCCTTGGTATGAGTGCTCCGTCAAAACCTATAAAATAGTAAAAATATATGCAATGAGTAGCTCTTGCCTCATAATCAAAATAAGAAAAAAATATAAGTTTCTTAGTAATTGTAAAATTGGCCCAACCATTCTATAACTCTTTTCATACCATGATTGATTATGATTATTGAGCATTAGAATTTTTTTGGGACCCATTTGATACATAGTTGATCTATGCTATGAATGCAATGGGTTGATGATGGAATTATTATGATCATGTACATGATGCTAACCCAATTTTTGTATTGATCATATGTTTGTAGAGTATACCCATGTTGTGATTGAGAGTTATGCTTGGATATTGTGATGCCATTTTGAGTGATTGTATAGTTTCAATTAGAGAATCATTTAATCTTGATTATAAGATTAATTCTGATTGGTGTATTGTGTTATACATAATTAGAATAATATAGTATGTTGATGATATGATTGATCATTGTGATCCATATTAAAATTATATATATCAAGTAATCTATTATATAATGTTGAAAATGTCTTGATTTCCATGTATGAGATCGTTTTGATATGTATTGGTCTAACATGTGCTTCAACTATCAATTCCAAGATGAGATTTATGTGCCCATTGAGTGTGTAGGGATTTAATAGGTAAATTGGCCAAAAAAAGGTGTTTGGAGAAGATAGGTATGCACTATTATCTACTATCTCACTTCTCCTTATGGAGTAATAAGACCTCCGCCTATGTTTTTCTAGTATTTCCTTTTTATTTGGTCACATGGAACCTAGTGACCCTTGCGAGTGTGTCTGCTTGTATCTCTATATATATTTTTTTACCTTTTCTATGATTTTGTGATGTTTTGCACACTTCTTGAATGTGTTTCAATTCTTGTAATGGGATGAAATTGTAAGTTATCAATTTAAATCAATTTAATTTGAATTTTGGAATTTGAGTTATTTATATATTTATTTTAATTTTAGCTTTTATTAAATGTGGATTCTTCAATTTAAAGAGATCCTTAGAAGTTTTGGTTTTCTCAATTTGGTTAATTAATCTAATTTGTGTTCATGTGACTTGTTTGAGATATTTATTATTTATTTTTATAGTGGAGTTGCCATTGTTAACTTCAACAATGGGTTGGTTGAGATAATATTAATTATCTTATTTATTTTATGTATTAATGTATTCTTTTGAGATTTTTTTTTTTACTTTCATTCCTTGGGATTCCTTGTGAGTAATTGGAAACACAAATCACCAATTGACTGATGATAACATGTGAGAGACTGGGTTTGTGTTGAGGGGGTTCCTTCTTTTTGGGTTTATGTGAGAAAATATCAAGGAAGAGCTTTAGTGGAATTTTTTAGAGTTAAAGGGTTTTTGAGATATTAGACATTTAGTTTCTTAGTGAGTTTTGCATGAAACTTGTGGCATCACTTGCAATGGTGGAGATGCTTTGCATATGCTTGGGAATGTTTTTTTTTAGTTTGTGGAATCTCTCTCTAGTATGTTCAATGAAATATTTCCACATTGTTGATTTCTTGAGAGATTGAAAGAGCTCACATGGAACCTCACATATTATTTGAAGGATTCAAAGATATGATAATTGGCATCCCTTCATTGTGTTGGACTTTGCTTGTGAAGGAAAGTATTTTCCTTATTTAAAATGATTTTATTTGAATTCACTCTTCATAGAAAAATGAAATGAATAGAGGTTTGTGTTTCCTTGATTTGCATCTTCTATAACTTGTTTTAATTTATACATAGATAACTTATAGGGATCTTTGCACCTTTATGTGATGGAAATCCTTTTTTGCAATTTCTATGTCTATGGTTTGATTTAAAACCCTTGTTGCCATAAAATAACTTTGTATACATTTTTTTGGTGCAACCCTTGTTCCTTGAGTAGGATTTCTATGTTCGTATCTATGGTTTTCAGAAACCCTTGTGGTGCTAAGTACTAGCACACATGATCTTTCTATAGGAAGAAGATGACTCCATTAATGGAGAACTTGTATGTTTATTTGGACTAAAAAAATGTATTCCTTCCTATTTAGATAAATAGTTGGTTGAGAGAAATCCTATGCGGAACCTTTAGTTATCTTAAGAGATCATTTATTTAGAATCTTCCATATGAGAGGCCCATGCAAGAATCTATATTTGTCTTGTATGAAACCTAAAACATGAGTTTTATAAATACATTACTCTTCTCCATTAGTTTAGTGATTGACCAAAGTAGCATGAAAATCTATTTGCACTTTGATGATGTTAATAAGATTAGTGGAGAAATCCCTTTTATTGGCCTTTTTAGTGGACTCTTACTTAGAGATCATTTAATGGTGTTTTGAAGATCCTTCTTTTGTTAAAGTTTAATATGCATGTTCATTGGATTTGATTCATTTCACTTATTTTATAATTTTAGAGGAAGGTATGTATCTAATATGTTATGAAGGAAATTATAAATTAAGCTGTTTTGGACATTCTTTTGAATGAGGGAAATTTATAATTTTTAAAATATTCATTTTTAATATTTGAAAGTTTGACCATGTGGTTGGGAAATTTTGTTTTTGGTTGGGTTATAATGCAAGTACATAGGAATTCCCCATCCTTAGTTGTAGGTTTTAATTATTTCCTTGCTTAAATTGAACTTATAGTTGTTGGGCATGTGCTTGTATGTCATTTATCATTTTGAGAGTTGTTTTACTAGAATATAGTGATCATAATGTTTGATCCTTGAAAAGTAAATAGAATTATTAGAATGTGTAGTTTCTTCACTCACTATTTCATCATTGATGCTATCACTATCTTGAAGAAAATAAATGAATAAGTATTGTGTGTTTCATGCAACAATCCCTCTTCTATGATTTTATACAATGTAATAAGGAATTGATGAAAGAACCTAATGGTAAAAATATAATATATGCATCTTATGTATTATGATAATATTAGAAAATGAATTCTTATCTTCCTTATTATTGAATCTTATTCATCTCTTCATCTTATTTAATAATTAAAATCAATGAATTGTATTGTGTTTCCTTTGTTGAGTTTAGTCCTCTTCTAGTGTGGTGGTATTGTATCACAATGCGTGCCACCTTTCATAGATTGAGATGGTGTCATCTCTCTACTTGTTTGTACTTACATATCTATTTTTTTCATGTTTGGTGTTGTGTTGTAGTTATGTGAAATAACTAAACTTGTGTACGTGATTGTATTTCATCGCCTTATTGTGTTACATTTGTTAATAAAAAAAGTTGTTACTTATGTTTTTAACCATTTTATCCTTAGTAAAATTTGTACATTGCATTTTCTATTAGAGCCATAGTTGTAACACCAATAACTCTAGGAGTGTTTGTTGGGTCTTGGATCTATCGTGTGTGCTTGTGTGAACCTAGTAGTTATTCTTGTGTATAATTTTTATGGCATGGTTACATGTAGTGATGATTATCTCATATGGATATATTTGTACCCTTGTAGTTTTCATTAATATCTCATATATGATTAATTTTATTAATTCTTGAGTGTTAAGAAAGTTTTAGTTACATATGATTGATGTGATGGGAATTATGATGGACTAATTGCTTAACAAAATTAATTTTATAGTACTTGCATGAAACTTTTATGATGATAAGTTGAGTCCTTTAATGGTGAAAAGTGGCTCATTAATGAATTTAAATAAATTTATGCATTCTCTAATGTTGATTTATGCATTTTGCATGATGAAAGAGGCTAGGTATTATTCATAATGCATGAATGTTGTGAGAAAGAATTGTAGCATCGAAATTGCCACCCTTGACAATTTCACACTAGGTTTTGCTCCCCCCTATGTGCTTGGACCTAATTATGCATTCAATTACCCATTTTATAAATATCTTTAGAAAATCAAACAAAGAAATAAAAATAAGCATTTAATATTTTCCTCTGACACTTTAGACCCCGAAAATAATGGGTTTGGTCTAGGGTGCACCACGCCCTAGACCACCTCTTTTTGGCTCCAATTTGAATATTGTCAATTTCGGTATTTTATTATTTGAATTTTCAATTTCATTTGTCACCTATCGGCATTTGATTTTGAGAAATTAGAAGAATTACATATAAATGCTAGTCTTTTTCATCATTTGAAATCCTATATAAATAATAAGACAAGAAAGATCATTATTGAGCAATCAAGAGTAGTCAAGAACATAATTATCAACATTTTAGCAACATTTATTTTAGTCAAGAATCATGTCAATCATTCATCATGTGTTTTTATGTAAGTTTGTTCATGTTTTGTGAGTACTAACACTTGCAGGACTCCAATCAAGCAATCAATTTCTCCTTGAAGGTGATGAGTGTATGACTTCAATCCATGAAGGAATGCAGATTTGAGTGGTGAGTTGTAACATTAGTCAATTCATTACTTTTTTATCATTTAGCCTCTACCCTACCGAGGGTAAGATCTATTTTTACATTATCATAGTCGTTGTGGAGATAGAAATACCAAAATAGATTTTGACTTAGGAAAGCCCCTATATGGAACAACCCTTCCCCCTCTTTCATGTATGTGGGTTCAGATCTAAAGCTAATTGGAGGAAGATAACGACTATTTGTTCATTCATGCATTCAAATCCTACAAGTTGTCAAGCCATAAAAATTGGATTTTCTCATTAACAAACAAAGTTCCAATAGTGACCTTGGGAGAACGAGAGCTACAAACCAGAGATATTGGGTCTATTTTTTCATATTTCATAAAGTAAGAGGATAGTCTAAGGTACACCACACCATAGACCAGCTAATTCATTGCCAAATTTACACACTCAGTTCCTATGTTTCTACTCTTTGCTCTTCTGGATTTTGTTTGTCTTTTTGCATTCAATTTCTTAGAAATCATAACAGACTGCTACATATTCATAGCTTACCTAGGAACATCATTGCATCATAAAAAACTATTCAATTAACAATAAATCCAATTATCAATCTCACACATAAAAAATAGTGGATTAAAACCTTGATCCACCATTTTGACTCTTCCATTGAGGCTTGTAGTCAAGTGGCTTTTGAGATCGTTTTTAATCCACCACCAACCAATTGGCAAAAGTGTGATTTAGCACTTAGATCCCTTTTTCCCAATCAAACGTTTTGGTGAACCTAACTATTTCAAACACTTTAGATTTGAAATCTAAAGCATAGGGTAAACCCACAAAAGTGGTTTACAATTCAAGTGAGGAAGGAAAAGTTGCAAAAAATGACCCCATGCAAAAAAAAATGGTTTTAGGGGTTCGAATGAACCCTTTGGTTTGAGCGAACCAAAAAAAGGTTTGAATGAACCATGGTTCAAGCGAACCAATTAAATGCAAGGTCCCACCATTCCTACCAAAAAACATAAGGAAAACAATTTTTTAAAAGGGGGTTCGAATGAACCCCCCTTGGTTTCATGAACCCCCCTTTTCCCACCTTCTCACCTTCTGGCACCAAAAAAGTCCAAAATTTTGCACTTTGAAGCTCAGGTTGAGGATGAAAATGGAGGAGACTTCAGAGACCCAGTGGATGATGGTAGTCCTTGAAACAAGCTATCCAATGAATATAATTTTAATATGTTTTGGTTTTATTATGTATTTGTTTTTTTTTTTATTAAACATAGGTTTTTCAGAAAATCAAGCACTCTATTCTACACATGTGAAAAAATAGTAGATTATCAAAAAATAAAAATTGAAAAATATGAGTGCACCAAATATTGAAGTCCTTGGATCCAACAAAAAAATAAAAAATCCATAAAAAAGTTATGCATTATACGGTCCGCCTCGTTTGAATTGTAATTGGTTTGATTCAAACTTGATTAAGAAAAAAATATTCAATAAAACATATTAACCAATTGGAAGCACTAGATATCATAGTTACAAATCTAAATTCAAAAAATTAGAATTTCATCTTCATGGAAAAAAGTTGTGTTATATAGTGAGCATCACTCCTTAAAAATGTTGTTTATTGAAAAAATTAGTTTTTGAAGGAGAGAAAAAAAGTGCAATCTTATTATAAAAGTTTTGAAAAAGAAATATTTAAAATCTACAGACAAAATGTGACAAATGACTAGTTTGCATCATCTTCAAATTCTTCACAGTTTAGCCACTATAGGTGCTCAAGAGTGAAGATTTAGTTAGAAAAAATTATTTAGTCTAGTTTGGCCAAAAATTGTAAAGTATTGTGGATCACCCCATATCATTTTAAAATTTGAGTGTGATCTTAGTTTGTTTGTATGTATGCATAATCATAAGTATTGTGGGATCACCCCATATCATTTTAAAATTTGAGTGTGATCTTAGTTTGTTTGCATTTATCATTTATGTATGCATATTCATCATAAAAGCATTGAAAAGGTGAAAATTTGCATTACATTTTGCATCCAAAAGTCATCTAGGGATAATTTCAGTTATTGCAAAGTGGATCTAGTTCATACTTGCATTAGTGAATATGCATTTGGTCATATCAAATCTGATTTTTTTTTTTAAAGTGTTCAAAGTAATCATTTAGGCATATGCATATAGTGAAAAAGTGGAAAAAGTGCATTGTTGTGATAAAAATATTGCAAGATTTCAATTTCTAGATTTGTTAAGTTAGGATCAGTCAAATTATGTACTTTACAATATGAAAATTGCATCTTAAATCAAATTTATTGCTTAAGAATTCTGGAAATTGCATGCATAATTGTATTTCACATAACAAGATCGCCATTTTGTACATTTTTGTATAGGAGTGAATTTGCACCCCTTGTGTAAATTCTCTTTTTGCATACCCTCACCTTAGAAAATCAAAACCGATGGCGAAATTCCACATCACCCACCTGTCTTCCACCCACTTGACATTTGTTGTGTGTCAGTGAGTCGGGGACATGAGCATAGTGTGTGAATGTCTGTGCAATGCACTATTGTCCCTGACAGATTCCTGCATCTGAAGTTGGCAAAGATGTTACACTCCTCATTGGGGATGAAATGTAACGTCCCTCTGTCGACCAACCGACCCGAAGATGGCTTATTCCTTCTCATCCCACCTTCAAAAGAATTCACTTCACACATCATTCCAAATTCATCTTTCACACTTCTAGCAATCTACACCAGTCCATTTGAGCATTGCAACAGCTAGAAACTCCATCAACTTCACTTTTGCATGTGTCACTCTACCACAGAAGCTGCGAGCTTGGAGTCTTGCGAGACCTCCCTTCATCACCGTTGTGACTGTGGTGACTTTGCCAAGTTCATTGCTTTCATTTTCCCTTCATTGGCCTTGAGAGCCTTTGGGTGGAGATGGTACCACTTCACATTCCTCCTTTGTGATTTGATAGTGTAAACACATAAATTTGGACACTTCATTTGTCCAAATTTACCCCTTTCTCATCTAAATCCCCTTATCTGCATTAATTAAGTAATATAACTATTATTTAATTAATACCTCTAAGGTATCTAGTTAAATAATTAAATACCTTACTCTTCAACCCCCCTTTTCATCAAATGAATTAAATAAATATGACATTTATTTAATTCCTCACATGTCACATCCTTTTATTAATCTTAATCAATCTCCTAATCTCTTCATTAGGGATATGCACATGCCTAATCCTTGATTAGGATGTGTTACATCCTCCAAATTTTGCAAGTTGGCTTCTAATCGTCATTACCCTCTAATTATCTTCTAATTACTGATTAGTTAAGTCTAATTAGTACCTTGGTCAACTCTCCCCATCCTCCAAGGAATTTTTAATTCTTTTTTATTCATCCAAGACTTCTCTCTTCCCCATGTGAATTTTAAATTCACATTTATTCCTCCTAGAATCCCCTTTTTCCCATGCATCTTCTATAATCTTTGACTTGTCATATCAAGTCACATGTGGACAAGTGCTTCCCTTTTTGGAACCTTGTCTTGTCCATGAGATTCTTCCAATGGTGCAGGAGCACCTAGGTCATCAAATACTTTTGAATTTTGCAAAAGGGATGAGTGTTCAAATTTGTATTGAGTCAATCACAAAAGGTCATGGAAAAATGATGTAAAGCATGTTCAAGGTCATATTGGGTCTTATTTGAATGTATTTAAGGTTATGGGTAAGTTCTAGGTGGTCAAAGTGGGAAAATGAAGACAATGCAATAATGTAATATTGTTAAAAGTTGTTAAATTGAAAAAAACAAGGAAATCAAACATATTAAGGGTTAAAAGGGGTAGTTTCAACCGATGGAAAGACAATTATGGAAAAGAAAATATCTTTAAAAGGAATGTAAAGGCGAGAAAAAATAGAAGTTTGTGTTCTTGTAATTAGATTTTGAAATAAAAGTTCCATGTTTCTAAGTTTGCAGCATTACTCTATTGTTTTGTTTTCTTGTGTTGGTAATTTAAGAACACCCAAATTTAAATCATTGTGTGAATACATGTAAAGAAGAGTTATTTTCCAATTTTAAGAGTTGGAAGGTTAGTTTAGGAAACAAAAGAATAAAAGGCAGTTTTCAGTGCCTGACAAAGTCCTTTTACAAGCAAGTTTGAGAGTCCAATAGGGTTTTTCTTCACTACTCCACCAATGTAGGTCAAGTAAATTGGTGGAGTAGGTTAATGTTATGATGTTTTTTAATTTTTTGATGATTGTAAGTGTAGGGAAAAGCAAGAATACCATGGTGGAGTTGCTACTACACTGGAAAATAAAGGATTTTCCTACACAAAGTGATGCTACAGTCATGGGTCATGAAGAAATAAAGCTTGAAGAGGCTTGGAAACAATATAGAAGGTCTTGGAAGACATAAACAATCATGTTCCAGGTGGTGGCCAGAGAAATAGAGGTTTGCAAGAGTATTTTTCACAAAACCCTCCTTGATTTGTGCTTTTACACCCTATAAACGAGGGTTTATTGGATTAGAACATTTTCATGGTTTTCAATCCCTATAAATGGTGAAATATTGAGTTATAAGACATGATTGAAGATTGTTTTGAGGTTTTGAGTGATTTGGAATGGTTTTGAAGGGGTCTCCTTTGTAAAAACAAGCCTAATCTACTAGCCTTTCTTCAGAGGACAGCCTGAAATCCGATGATTTTCTTTATGTCAAACTTCTGAGAACTTTGATATGTTGTGATGTGCTGGAAAGTGTTTCTAAATTTGCATTTAGTTTTTGAATAAGCTTTGTGATAGGAATGTAACTACCCAATTCAATGGTTGACAAACCTACTAGAGGAATATGATATTGGCTAATCAAAACAGAGATGTTTGCTTAAACAGTGTAAAGGATGATATTGAGTGCTTGGTTACTATCAACTAATGATATAATTGATGTTACTAAGTTTGGTTAAGGTGAATAAGACAAGTTTGGTGACTTTGATGGTTGGATGGGTGAATATTATGAAGCCTTTTGAGCATATTTGATGATTAACCACAAGATGATAATCAAGGTTCTATTGTAGCGGGAGTTTGTAACCTATAGATAGTATGTTGCTGTCAAAATATGATAAGTATAGTATTTGATAATGGACTGATAACATTGTGGTATGGTTTAGTTGATTTGTTGCCTTGATTGTAAGTTGTATTGAGGAGTCTAAGTTGAAGCTTTGGTTGGCACAATGCCTTTGACAAGTTACTTTGAAATCATTTAAATTGTTGATGATTAAGAAGTCTTTGTGTATGTTCATATCATGGATTACTACCTTGTTGAAATGGTGTTCTAGAAATGCATGTTGATTTAATTGATTGAATCAAAGTTTTCTAAAATGGTTTTTGCTTTGAATTAGTCAATGCAACCATAATGCAAGTATGCTAAAGATTGATGAAGAAAATTGGAATGACTAAGAGAATTTGAGATTTTTGATAAAGCAATCTAGATGCTTGTATATTTGATCTTGTCCTAATTCTATTTGGGATTGAATTCCCCTGATGAATGAAGGTTGCTGATATGATGCTCTACATCATCCAAGCATGTGAATTTTTAATTCACATTTATTCACTCAAGATTCTTCTCATCTCCCAATGTACTTCCTAGGTACATGTCCTTACACATCACATGTCCTTCCACCTCGCTTACACATCATCACATCCTAGGCCACTTCACCCTCCACATGTCAAGATGTGAGGGCTTGTGAGTCATCAACTCACCATAGCCCTTCATCTTGGCCTTGGTGGCTTAATCTCAACCGTTGAATTCTCTAGAGAATTCAAATTCTTCTATAAATACCCCCCTATTCTACTGCATTTTTACAACACTTAGCCATTTGCACCCTTATGCTACCAAATTGCCCACTCAATTTGCAAGCATCATTTTAGCCACTTAGTCTCTAGCATTTGCATTCATCACATTGTTCAACTTGCATTTAGCCATCTCCACAGCCATCCAAGGAGCACACAAGCATTCAAAAATAAGGGTCAATCAAGGTATTTCAACAACACAAAGAAGGTATAATCATTTGCTATATTTTTATCTTATTTCTTTGTTATCGATTCCTTAGGCTAATCTTTGAGGTGTCTTGTGTTTTTCCTTATTGCATAATAGTTGTTTTGCATATTTAGAATAGGATAAACATTTAGGATCACATTTCTAGCATGTCTGGTGAGACCCACAAACAGGTTCCTTCATTTTATGTTTGTTGTTGTTAAGTTTGTTTGCAAGTTTAGGTTGCAGAGGGGCAGACTTGCCCCGCAGAGGGGTAGACTTTCCCTCCAGTTTACCACAGAGGGGCATATTTTTTGTCCAGTGTGCTACAGCAGGGCAGATTTTCCCTAGTCTCATTCTGTTTTTTGACTTTTTGACCATAGCGAGGCGGATTTTCCCCAGTCCCATTATGTTTTGTGGCTTTTTGATCGCAGTGGGGCAGATTTTCCCTAGCCCATTCTATTTTCTAGCTTTTTATTTGTAGTAGGGCATATTTTCCATATTCTAACTCTGTTTTCTGACAAGTGTTCGCAGCAGGGAAAACTTGCTCTATTCTAACTCTATTTTCTGACAGGTGTTTGCAGCGGGGTGGAATTTCCCAATTCTAACCCTATTTTCTTACAGGTGTCCACAACGGGGTGGATTTGCCCCTATCACGCTCTTTTTTTCTAGCTTTTTGATCACAGCGAGGCAGATTTTCCCTATTCTAACTCTAGTTGCTGACAGGTGCTCGTAGAGGGGCATATTTTCCCTATTTTAAATATGTTTCTGACACTTTGTCGCAGAGGAGTGGAATTTCCCTCTAGTTTACTGCAGAGGGGCGGACTTGCCCTCCAACTTACTGCAAAGGGGCGGATTTGCCCAAAAATAACACATTTTGGAAGGTAAAACGACCGTTTTAGCTTCATTTTTGTTTTAGTTTTTTGTCATTTTTAGATTCTAACCCCCTAACATTGTCTGTTGCAAGGATATTTGTGTTTTTTGCTAACATTTTGTAGCATATTATCGTAATTAATGAAGAACGATGGTCAAAACAGCTAACACTTGCTTGTAGAGCCATTCATTTGTTCAGATTTTAAAAGCTTTCCTTGTTTTCGTTAATCTAGGAACATAGTTAACTAGAGGGAGGTAAAATTTATTGTTTGATGTGTCTGTTTTTGTGTCACCCAAGGGGGTATTAATTTTTTTTGCTTTCCCCTTGCACTTCGTGTGAGCCTGGGGAGTAGTTGGAAATGATTAATGCTTTCTTTTTAGTGGGACCTGCTTGGGGATTTCATCACCCCAAAGGACGATTACAACCATGCGTATCAGCGGGGTATAGAAAGGGGGAGAGTGAAAGATGTACCTCAATCCAGTCACATCATGTCTGATGGAGCATCGAAGCTAGGGTGATACCTAGATAAACGTGAAGAGTTGGTCTGAGCCTTTCAGTATCTCGTTGAGGTTCCCGACTCATGCTTGTGATGGGCTGGTGTTCACGGTTGTGCCTCACATACCGAGAGTATATTGAGGACTCCCTAGAAGCCTTGTGCATCCTAGATTAAGACCTTTTGCTAGCCATATCCTTAACACTAATCATAGGACTGTGCTTGTTTGAAGTGTCTTCTTGTGAGAAACCAGTAAACTTTTTGACAAGTCAGCCTCATTGTTGTCATTTTAAGCCTTTTCCATAGTCGCTTCCATCCAAACCAAGTCTTTGTTTCCCGCAGTGGGGAAAACTTTCCCTACAGTTTATTGCAGTGGGGCAGACTTGCCCAGACCTGCTTCGTAGTGGGGTGGACCTCCCCTGACCTGCTCTGTAGTGGGGCAGATTCCCCCCCCCCCAAACAATCAATTTCACTCTGTTTGGCCTCCAAACCTCCGTCTAACCACTCCCAACCTTCGTTTAGTCACTCCAAACTTTCGTTTGATCATTCCAAGCTTCCATTTAACCATTTTGAACGTCCATTCATCCTTTCCAAATTTCCATTTTCTATTTCGATTACTCGTTTCACCATTTAGGGAACCCATTCCACTATTTCACCATTCGTTAGGCTCGTTTGCTCGATTTAAACAAAAACTAGTTGGGAACCGAAAACCCTATCATTTGTTTTGATCTAAACATTTTCATTCTCATCCCAGTCATCACAATTCACCCTTTAATCCATTTGCACTTTCCGTCTAAGTCAAGTCCTTGTTTTCTAACAGTTTACTGTAGTGGGGCAAACTTTCCTTGCAGTTTACTACAGAGGGGCAACCTTGCCTTGCAATGGGGTGAACTTTCCCTAAAAGCAACCTTTTTTTACCTTCCAAACAACCTTTTTCATCATTTGTTCAGCGGTTTCAAGCCCCTGTTTGCTCGTTTTCACATTTTGAGTAATTGTCCCCTATTTCGAACATCCTTTCATCATATTAAGTGATCATGCCCTCGGTCAAGGCAATCACCCCCTCATTTCGAGCACCTATTTACTTAATCCGAGCATCCGTTTTTGCCCGTTTTTCACCAAAAGGTGAACTTTCATCCATTCCAAACAATTGTTTACCAGCTTTGAGTGCTTGTTCATCCACCCCTATCATTTGTTTCCCAATCCAATCACCTGTCTCCTCATTTTAATAGCCTGTTTGACTACTTTGAGAGTTCGAAAGTAGAAGGGAGAACCTGCCCTGCAATGGGGCAAATCCGCCCCTTTATGAGGGGAAAATCCACCCCGGAAGGGCAAGTTCACCCCTCTGCTGCAAAAAGTTGGAAAACAAACAATAAACAGATCTAGCTTCCAAATCCGATCGATGGAACCAATCCCATCATATCCTTCATTCCAATCATAATTCGAGCTTCAATCCAATCCTAATCAGAGCTTTAATCTACTCCAAATCTGAGCTTTAACCAAAATCCTAATCTGCACTTGCCCTATTTTGGGTGAACCTGCCCCTCAAATAGCCAATTTCACCCTTTGTTCGATCATTTCGGGCACCCTTCTTTGCATCTCAAGCATTCTTCACCTTGTTTTGAGGGTTTTGATTTTTATGCTGAAACTTCCGGAGGCCATAACTTTTGAGTCGGGTGTCCAATTGGGCTAAAATTTTACAGGTGTTATATTATGAGGTGGCATGTGGATTCCCACCGGAATTTGATTTAGTTAGACCCTGTTTTGACACATTTTCAGGGCTCCAAACTTTCATCTTGACCATCAAAATCACAATTTAGTGTTTTTTTTTCAATTTTTGAAAAATCATTTTTGTGAATAACTTGGAATGCATGTCTCAGATTTGGGATGTTAGTTGGAAATTCATCTTATCTTATTTTTGGGTAGTTTCTGGGAAAAAATTGGACTCTCAAAGGTATGTCTGTGAAGTTTCCTAAAATGGCAAAATTTGATAATTTTTGAAAACTGCCAAATCGAAAAAAAATTTGATTGTCAACACCTTACGCCCTCTAATTAAAACCCCTGAACTTGGTATAGAATCAATCCCATCACATCCTCCAATCCTAATCTGAGCTTCAATCCAATCCCAATCTGAGCTTTAATCTACTCCAAATCTGAGCTTAACCAAAATCCTAATCTGAGCTTCAGTCCATCTACGGTCAAGATCTTTGGGTATCAAAACAAATATTAGATCCCTCCTTCCATCTTCTCCAATTTTTTCCTATTCATCCTTTCATCCATTCCAAGAGTCAGTCTGCTAATCCAAGCATTCGTTCACCCATTTCGATCAATCGTTTACTCATTTCAAGCTTTCATTCATCCATTCCAAACATTTGTTCTAGCTCTCATTCACCCTTTTCGATCATTCATTTACTCGTTCCGAGTAAACTTTTATCCATTTTGAACCTCCTATCATTTCGAACTCTCATTCAACCATTCTGATCCTTCCTTTACTTGTTCCAAGTGATCTTTCATTCATTTTGAACCTTCATCTTCTCATTCTGAGAATCATTCATCCATTGTGAGCAGTCATTTACTCGTTTTGAGTAGTCGTTCATCCCTCTTGGTCATTCGTTTACTCATTCTGAGTAATCTTTCATCTATTTTGAATCTCCTTCTCTCGTTCTGAGCATTTGTTCATCCATTCCAACCAATCATTTACTCATTTTGAGTAGTGGTTCATCCATTTCTCTAATCAGATCATTGTTTTCCCCATCTGAATCTCCTAAACTTCGTTTCAAGTTATTATCCAAATTAACCTAGGTGTCTGAATCTAATCGTCATCATCCAAATCTACTTAGGATTGTCATCCATCCTAAGTTAATCATCATCGTCGGCCCAATCAATCCGCTTTCAATCTCAAGGAGGATTGCCACAATCATCTATCTATCATTTAATCTGATCAATTAGTATCCTAAGTCACCTAGAGTAATCTTTGAATGGGGTTTTCCAATCCCTTTCATCATCCTATTTGATCCATTATTTGATCTTATCAATCATCTCATCGATCGATCTTATCCAATCTAATCCAATCACATCCCTATCCAATCACCTTTGACCCAATCAATCTACTTCCATCTCGAAGCAGATTCGGTGTCGAGGTCATCATTTGGCAATCAAATCCAATCATCAAAATCAATCCCATCGCATCATCCAATCATCCTAATCTGAGCTTTAGTCCAACCCCGATCGGAGCTTTAGTCCAACCTTGATTTGAGCTTGACCTAAATCCCGATTTGAGCTTTAGTCTGTTTCCATCCAAAATATTTGATCCATCCTATTTATCCTTTCATCATCATGAATCCTTATCCTCCATCACTAGTAATCAAGGGAAACCCTAATTACGTTGACGATGAGTCTTGTCGATCAAGAGGTGTATGACATATCCCCTTGAACTATCATTGCTAGTAAGCTTTCTCTGCCTGCCTTTGAAAATCCAATCACCCCTTCAAACTATCTCGTTATGTCTTCATCCATGCCTAATCATGCTACTTATGCTACCTTTGACAAGGGATATCCAGTACCTTCCCCATCTACATATTCATCATATCCTTCATCTACATCATCCTCTTATCCAACACCCACATCTTCCCATCCTAATCTACCATCCCAATACCCTTATTACAATCCCCCATCCATGTCCCCTTATCCTAATCCTCCATACTAATCAACCTATCCTAACCGAACATCCACATCTTCTTATCCTAATCTATCATCCACGTCTCCCTATCTCAATCTACCATCTCAATCTTCCCATCCTAATCCACCATCCCAATACCTTTATTACAATCCACCGCCCATCTCCTCTTGTCCTAATCCACCGTCCCAATATCCCTATCTTAGTTCCCCATCTACTTCCTCTACCATCAATCCACCATCCATGTCATCCAATCCTAATTCACCATACCAATATCCCTATCTTAACCCTTCATCTAATCTTAATCCCCCATTTACTCCTAGTCCTACATCCAACCCTAATCCTCCATCTACTCCTAGTCTCCCATCTACTCCTAGTCCCCCATCCAATCCCATTCCCCCATATAATCCCAATCCTCTACCAATCCCAAATCCTTCATCCACTCCTACCTCGCCATCTCAACCTAGAATATGCAAATTTCACACTCCAGAAGTTCTCCAAGGACTCATGACAAAGAAGACATTCCCCACTCCACCTCTTGAAGTTGTGGAACCATGCCATCCCAATCCATCATCCAGGGTCACTAGTGATTAGACCCTTCTCTGTATCGCACCTATCATTGATGTCACCACCCCTAGCACCACTCAAACAATTGAAATCCCCACATCCACCGAATCCATTGAGCCCCCATCTCCTACTTTGGGAGTCGTCAAACCCATCAAAGATAAACAAATCCAATCTACTCCCCCTACTCCTAGATCCATCCAATCCATCGAAGACACCCAAATCCAATCCACTTCCCCCACTCTGAGTATCACTGAAATCCATTCCCATGAATGTTTTGAATCCTCCCTCCTTCCATCTCCCCAACTTGAGGAGTCCCTCTGACACTCTATTATCATGCCACCCACAAAAGAAGAGCCATGCCAAGAGCTTGATCCAAAGCATAACAACATACCCCCTTCTCCAGATCAAGATCCTACCATCCCATCTAGTCCACATCAAGATTACAATCCGCCATCCATTCCATCCCATGATCCCTTTGATACTCAAGATCTGATCACTCCATCGCCTATTGCCACAAATCCAGATCATATCTCGTCACCTAATCCCTCTCTTGATCCCTTACCAACTCCCTATGATCAAGAAGCTGCTACCCCCTCATCTCCATCTAATGATCCTCCACCATCGCCTAACCATACTATTCCCACACCACTTTTATATCCCCTTGGTACTCTCACATTCTTCCATGGCGGTCTCCTTGCAGAAGAAAAATAAAGCATATACGCCACCCATCCTACCCCACCTAATAATGGACTCGCATCATTCTTCTAGAATAACAAAAATCCGTTCATGGATCGAATGCTCAAGAACATAAACTATCAAGGAAAAGGTCTAGGCCTTCATGAGCAAGGTATTTTAGAGCCCATCCAGGTCAAAGAACAAATCTGCATGCAAGGTCATGGACCTATTTCCCAAAATTCACAATCTAAAGATGTTGGTACAACCTCTAGATGTCTTCAATGAACCTATTCCAAAATAAATGTAGGTTCTTCCATCGCTCCACCAGATCATTTTCTGCCATCCACCCTCCATCGTATCGCCTCAAAACAACCATCCATATTCCTCTTTCATCCACTCCATCCATTTTGGGTCCTTACATCCCTCCATCCACCATCTCCCATCCTCCATCTACTTTGTCCATGTCTCCTCCAGGTCCTATGTCTATTTTGGGCCCTTATATCCCACAGTCATCTCCTCCATCTCATTTGATTCATCCTTTTATTCATCCATCACCTATCCATATCACCCATCATAAACATCTCACTTTCGTGTTCCCTAATAAGGATCAACAAAGGCACATACATACACATCCTCCATCTACACATAATCCCCATACTCCTACCTCCATAACTCCACGTCATCCATCTCCTCGCACCCATCCCATTGCTACTAAAAACACTTTGGATGCTAAAATAAAAATGCATAAATCTAAATATCCACATGAATTTGAAGCTCCTCATGTCCCCTTGAAATGACATGTTGAAGAAAAAAAAATTAAATCCAAAATCCAAATCAAATCTACAGGCCACAAAGGCCCACCAAAGCAAAAATCAAAACCATGTGGATCCCAAAGAAAAAAGATGCAACACCTTCAAATGAAAAATTTGTAACAACATCCAAAGTTTCTAATCCTAAAGCTAATCATACCCCCCTTTTGTCTCCTAAATCTGTTTTGGGTCCTTATGTCCCAAAATTCACTATCCCATCTCCTCCATCCATTAATCCTCCTATCATTTCACCTCCACCACCATATATGCCAATGTTGGTCCTAAACTCATCGTCCTATCACACACCTAGTCCATCATTCTATCCATACCCTTTCCAATATCCCATCCCTTATCCCACATATCTCCCCATCAAATCTCTCTAATTCATCCTCTTGCATAATCCATTTATCCTAATAAGGTTGTACCAACATCCAACAATCGCTTCAAACATGGGCTCTTAATACTTCATATGGAATTTAACGTTTGAGTCCTTCATCCATCTCCTTATCGCATGTCTTCTAAATCCACTTATCCACATTCCTCTCCTTATCCATCTCCTTCTGCATGCAATCCAAAAAAGTCAAAATCCAAAAAAAAAAGTAAAGAGAAATAACTTTTCCAATGGTGAAAACTTGGCAAACACGTGCCTTGGATAAGTACCATGATGAAAACTTGGCAAACAGGCGTCACACATAAATCTCCATCTATCTCTTTCCACACTTGGGGGAAATTGCATCCCTCCTCCATCCAACCGATCTTACACACCCTGCTTATCATATCCCATTTATCTCAATCCCTCCATCCTCCTTGTGATCTTGATATAGATAGGGGAAAACATACAAACATGCTTTGGACACCTCTTGGCATACATTCCCCCTCATCCACATACTCTCCTCATCCTTATTTGCATTTTTCTACCTTCCTTGTCCACTCGTCATGCTACCATTAATCTCCCTTCCTTATCCATGCATCCTATCCATCTCACTCCTTTATTATCCTATCCTTCTACCTTCCATCCCTGATGCCTCATTATACATGACATATTTAGAGTGAGGGCATCTATCTTCCTGTGTGACATAGTCCTCGGAGACATCCTTCATCTAGCAAACAATCCCTCCCATCTCCCCATCCTTATCCCTTTATCCATCCATCACAAAATTAATTTCCATTACCCAAATTATTATCTATCCATTTATCCATCTAGTAACCTTTTCCTCATCTAGATCCTTATCTTCCTATCCACCTATCTCAACATCCCTTTCATCTCCTCATCCTCATCCCCTTAACAATCCGAACAATCCCTCTCATCTCCCCATCCTTATCTCCTTATCCCTTCATCTTTATCCTCCTCCCATATCATAATCCCTTGTCATTGGTATCTAGCTATAGGATTCCCTTTATGCAAACCAATTCCATCTGTCTCATCGTCATCACTTTTGCTTCTTTTACACATCTTTTCAATCTCCTATCCTTTCTCATCATTCATCTATCTCCCCTATCATCCTTCCAATTCATTTTGATGATTTGGATAACTATCCCATCCCTGAGCTTCGTGATCACCATCATCCAATCCAATCCAACAGGTCTATCATGTCTCATCTTATTAGTCCTATCATTTTATCCCCTTATCTAGTGATCATATCATCATCCCTTATCCATCATTTATCGTTGGTCTCTCGTCGAACTACGTTGCCCTTGCGCTTTCACGTAGGCAAGGTTGATCATTTGATCCACCCCTGGGGCTCCTTATCGTCTATCATTGATATTTTCTCTATCAGTTCGCTCCTTTTTTCCATCCTATCTTTATCATCCATCGAGGTCTCCATCGTCCTCTTCCCGCTTTTATCCATGGTCATTCATCAACCTTTTATCGAACTGCGAGGGCTATGTACTTTCACATAGGCAAGGCTAATATTTGATCAACCCCCGAGCCCCTAGGTCGCTAGGATGTGTTAGTCTTTTGTCTCATGTCTTGTCTCCCTTATGTCGTGTTGTCAAGCTATGCCCTTATCTAGCTAGTTCTTAACAAACAAGATTCGCTCGTATCATGAAGATCCAATCAGTTTCGAACATCCCACGTCATAACAATCTTTTAGTTTAGTATCCATCATCTTTGGTCTCAATAGGATGCATCCTTCCTAACAAACCTCATCAATCCCATCCAGCCCCCTTGATCCTAAGGCAAAAGACGTTTGAAATTGATTGCGATTTTTTGATGCTTTTGGATTTTTTTTTATCATTTGAGCTCCCTATCATCACTTTTCATGGTCACCTTGATCCATCATATCATGGTGTGCTTTGACTAGTAAACATAGGGGCATATCTTGCTCTTTTCTTTGTTGTTGTCTTCTTGGTTGTCCCACGTAGTACCCACCAAGACTCCTGCAGTCTTGTGTTATGCTTGGGCATCCTTCTATGCTTGCGGTTATCCCAATACCTCACCCAACCAAATTCTTTGTGACTTTGGGGTGTTGGGATAGCCTTCTTGTTTGTTGTGTTTTTTTTACGCATTAGACACGAATCGGCCTTGGTTCTTCCTACCCTAGCATCTTGTGTCTAACGTTATAGAAAAAATCAGTGCTTCGAAGATGGAAAATTGCATTTGGATTGCATCTCATTTTCCATTCCATCATCTTGTATATATCCCCCATCCTCTCCTCTATCGAAATCCCCCCATCCATTCATCCTTCATCAATCTCCCTCCCCTATCCATCCAATCTCTTATCATCATCTCTTCAATCTTCTTATAATAATATAGATTGGTTATTCTAAGAATCCTATCCCCCATTTTTTTTTATTCCATTTGAAATCTCCATCTGATCCTCATCAATTCAATCTAGCAAAAATTGTCTAATCAAATCCTTGGTCTTGTCCCCAGCCTTGTTACAAGCCTCAATCCCATCATCATCATCATTGGGATGTATCTTTCCCTATCCTCATTTTTTTTTGGGATATATCATTCCCTCATCGACAACACTCCATCCATCGTAAACCCATTTTGGCTTGTAGCTCAACTGGGGCAACATCATATTTGTCCTAACATCCATTTGTGCTTCATCCACATCATATCGCTTATCATCCTCTCTCATCCATCCCTTTGCATCATCTTCCTCATCTCCTTTCGCATCACATTAGCCATTTCGAGAGCACACCCATGCTCTCTTGACCCTGCATGTCCTCTTGATGGGGCATCCTTAATCCCTAACCTTCATCTTCACCCCCATCATCTTCCTTCCCAGTCACTCCTTTGATGACTGAGGAATCTTTCCCAATCTAACCATCTTCTTTTGGGTTCTACGTTTTAATATTTTTGAAATGATGCTACTTCGTAACACCATCTCAAAGAGGGAAAAAATGTAGACACCTAAATTTGGACACTTCATTTGTCCAAATTTACCCCTTTCTCGTCTAAATCCCCTTATCTGCATTAATTAAGTAATATCACTATTATTTAATTAAAACCTCTAAGGTTCTATTCCCTAAGGTATCTAGTTAAATAATTAAATACCTTACTCTTCAATCCCCCCTTTCATCAAATGAATTAAATAAATATGACATTTATTTAATTCCTCACATGTCACATCCTTTTCTTAATCTTAATCAATCTCCTAATCTCTTCATTAGGGATGTGCACATGCCTAATCCTTGATTAGGATGTGTCACATCCTCCAAATTTTGCAAGTTGGCTTCTAATCCTCATTACCCTCTAATTATCTTCTAATTACTGATTAGTTAAGTCTAATTAGTACCTTGTTCAACTCTCTCCGTCCTCCAAGGAATTTTTAATTCTTTTTTATTCATCCAAGACTTCTCTTTTCCCGTTTAATTCACATTTATTCCTCCTAGAATCCCCTTTTTCCATGCATCTTCTAGAATCTTTGACTTGTCACATCAAGTCATATGTGGACAAGTGCTTCCCTTTTTAGAACCTTGTCTTGTCCATGGGATTCTTCCAAGCATGTAAATTTTTAATTTACATTTATTCACCCAAGATTCTTCTCATCTCCCAATGTACTTCCAAGGTACATGTCCTTCTTCCACCTCCTTACACATCATCACATCCTAGGCCACTTTACTCTCCACATGTCAAGATGTGAGGGCTTGTGAGTCCTCAACTCACCATAGCCCTTCATCTTGGCCTTGATGGTTTAATCTCAACCGTTGAATTCTCTAGAGAATTCAAATTATTCTATAAATGCCTCTCACTTCTAATGCATTTTTACAATACTTAGCCATTTGCATCCTTATGCTACCAAGTTGCCCACTCAATTTCCAAGCATCATTTTAGCCACTTAGTCTCTAGCATTTGCATTCATCACATTATTCAACTTGCATTTAGCCATCTCTATAGCCATCCAAGCAGCACATAAGAATTCAAAAATCAAGGGCCAACCAAGGTATTTCAACAACACAAAGAAGGTATAATCATTTGCTATCTTTTTATCTTATTTCTTTGTGTTATCAATTCCTTAGGCTAATCTTTGAGTTGTCTTTTGTGTTTTTTCTTATTGCATAATAGTTGTTTTGCATCTTTATAATAGGATAAACATTTAGGATCACAGATAGAGTAGCTTTATCTTTTGTAGTGTTCAGTGTACTTTCAATCTCCTTTATCATATTTTCTACTATGTTTCTTTTTAGTTACTCGTGGAGGTGGAAACACCAAAGCGGGGGTCCGACAGAGGCAGACCCCTATACAATCCCAACAATTTTCCCCTTCTTGTTTGTGTGTAGGTAAACGTGTGTGTGGAGCTAGCTGATGAATTGGTGTTTCAGTGAGATAATATTCATCACCCTATCTTTTATTTACTTGCTTTATCATCTCCGCATTTACTTTTCATACCTTATCATTCTGTTCTTTTCATTAAAATCAACAAGCTAGGCTATTAGTAGGTTTTTGGTAGTTTATTTGTTGTACTTTACATTTTTTTCCATACGGACGCCAATACGCCAGAGAGATGCCAATGTGTCACACTGTCATCCCAAATCTGTGTTTTCGTCCTCAGACAGAGAATTGTCTAAGGTATAGTTTGGACTCCAGAAACTGGCTTGTCTAGTCCCAAATAGAATTATGAGTCTGCAGAGTGACATAAGTACTTCATAATTCTCTTCATTCTCGATCCTCATCCCAAAACACCCTTTAGACTGAGGTAAGTTAGGGCAGCCCTCTGCTCTCGGCTCTTCATGACCTGGAGCCTTGACATGGTTGGTACCCCTCTCTTACATTTTTGGTGAACCCGACGTGAACTATTTTGGTTCTGTTTAGTAGTGTTGAAGGGGTCTTTTCTTCGTGTTCTAGGAGCATTGTAGGTGTGAGTGTTGTGAGGTGTTTTTCCTTACAGCCCCACCTGTGACCCCAAGTAGGCATAATTGAAAGGTTGTGTAATAATTGTGGAACAGAGCTTTAGTGGGGTCACTGTCCAATTTCAAACCTTTGGGGGGCTTTGTGAGAGTATTGTTTAGTGTACATGATGGCTTCATTCTTGCATCTACCTATCCCCTCTGCACAACTTGCGAGTAATGGTCTAGGTATAACCTTCACCTCACAAGACCTATTGATGGGTTTTAACAGAGAACCATCTCCTCTTTACATCCCTGTGCGAATCAACAGTAACATTGTAGTAGGTGTTCTTGTTGACCCGATGTGTCAGGTGAATATTATAACCGAGGAGATTATATTAATTAAATTCCCGCATAAAGATAGGTATGACACACCTATAAGCACCATTTGTACACATAAAATTTTTGTACCTCCCCTTGGTAGCATCACCTTGTTGGTCCTTGTAGGACCTAAATCAGTAAACATGTTTTTTGACATAATCCCAGGGTCTGAACTCTTCAAAGTGAAGCTAGGTATCCCCTAGTTAGTAGCTATGAATGCAATTCCCTCAGTTGTACATAACTGTCTGAAGTTTATTCATGAGGGTTCAGTGCATGTGATCCATGACACTGGTTGCGCATGGTATCTATTCCTTAGACCACTCCTGACTTGCACCCGTTGGTCTACTCCCACCTAGGAAGGACCTCTTGTATTGGACCTATGAGACGTACAAGAAAAGGTGCTTAATGCCTAGAGTGAGATACCCTCCATCCCCTTATGTTGTCTTGCATAGGGCTTGTTTGAAAGCTAATAGTGATGCTACCCTGGCATGTAGAAGGGAAAAAGAGAAGCGCTCTTGAGGTTCCTCTTCCTCCCCTTCCATTGTTTAGTCTCTTGCTTCATCTCGTCCTATTGTGGCATCATCATATTCTGCTCCGCATTTGTGGGAGAACCCTATGGTGTCCACTTGGCAAAAGCCCAAGCAGCCTGCATTCAAACTTCTTGTTTTTCCCATGGAGCCTAAGCCCATTCGATGTGGTAGAAGGAAGGGTCCCCATGGGGAATCCTCTATGTCTCGGTTTCTACGACCTGCCACCGCTCCTGCTCCTAAAGTAGTGAATGGGAAGAGGCTAGCTACTGAGGCGCTAGAGCCTACTCCCCCTGTTGTTTCTCAACCTCTTCCTCCTACTCCTGTTCAGGAGTCTATCCCCCCACCAAAGACAACTATGATGGACACCCCTATGGCTAAGCAGGAGCATTTTGTCCCTTCCCAACACCCGGCCTCTAGCTCAAAGAGTCACTAAAACCGCCTTGCATGTGAGCGCAAGCACTGGCAAAAGGCTCTAGTGGCTAAGCAAGATGCTTTATAGAGAAAGGAAGAGGAGTTGACCACCCCTGTTCTAGGGCCTCCTAATGTGTCCTCCTCTCTCCTCCCCTTTTCTTTTTTTCAATTGAATCATATCCTGCTTCCAGCTCCCCCTGTGAGTGTGAGTGCGCTTCATCCTAAAAAGGTGTAGGTGTTTATCACTCCTTCGGTCGAGTTGCCTCTTTTGATGTCCTCAGACATCCTGCCATTCCCTAAACCCGTGAACATGTTGAATACCTTGATGGTGCCCGTTGTAGTTTTATCCTCTACTTTTGTGCCTCTTGCCTCATTTGTGGGGAGTTCAAATCCTCCTACAAAGTAGAAAGAGAAGATTGACCCTTCTAGCAATGGGGTCGTAAAAGGATACCACCCCCTTCAAAGGGTGGTTTGGCATTAGCATGTGTCATCCTTGTGACGAAGCCAGCTCTAGCATCCCCTGAGTTTGTCATTGCTCCTGAGTCACTCGGTGAGCCAAGCAGTGAGTCTCGGGTGCCGCCCTCCCTATCTGTTGAGGTAACACATGGCACTCTCGTGAAGTGCATGTTTAACTCTCTTGATGAAGTCCCAACCTTGTCAGCGATCTTCACAAAATCGTTGACCATCACTCCATAAGAAAATAGTAGAGAAGACCTTGCAAGGCCTTCTTCCTTAGCCCTTGTAGGAGGGTAGGAATCACCTCCCCTTAATATTCCACCACTTCAAACTCGTCTGCCTTCCCCATACAATGATCTAGACTAGGAAGCGAACGATCTCTTGGTCGATGAGTGTTAGGGAGAGGCCTCTTCTTTATCTTTAGAATAGGTGTGTGTGTGCATTGTGATGTTTTCCCCCGTGCTTGCGTTATGTGTTCCTGGATGACCCTCGTCGCCCTTGTAGGTGCTTGGATACAAGAGTGATTATGTGTCATAAACTTCCTCTATTTTTTTCATCATTCTCCCTCTGTTATGTATTTTAATATTTGGCAAATTGGGGACGATGCAAAGTGTTAGGTGAATTTAAGATTTCTTCCATGTTGACCCATTTTTTTATTTTTACTTTGTCTTCTCGTGCATTCTTCACATGGTCTGATATAGTAGGGGGTTGATGATAGTTCATCTATATACTATCACTATACTTAGATATATTTATGAGCAGCTCTGACCCTGAAATATCAGATCACCCATGTGTCTCTTGTTTGTGATGTTGTCATTTCTGTTTCACTCTTCTTTTCTTGAGATGTCCCTCGTGTGTGTGACAACGTCACTTTCACAATGTTTCAATTTTCAGAAAACACATTCATAGCCAACAAATATTTTCTCAAAAATCTTAGCAATCTTTTTTCAAGAAATTGCATTCTCAACTTGGACCCCTAACGGAACATGTTTCCTTCATCTTGGGTTCACAAAGAAATAACTTGAGAATTTTCCTCTGAGGTGGGAGTAACTTTTCCTGTAGGAGAAGCCTTGACCTCTCCCTCATGAGGAGGCACTTTCTTCCTTTTGAATTCCTTGATAAAGTGATTTTGCAAAATAACATTATTTCACTTTCAAACAACATGTCCCTTGAGCGGGCCCCTCTTCTTTTGAAGGGTTCCCGAGGGACCCCTTTGAAATTCTTTCAGTTTTATTGACTCTCTGTGTGATTGTTTGCTTGTTTTCCTACGTGGTTTCTTTTTGTTCTTTGCATGTTTTATCTATGAGTTAACATGTTTCTTTGCAGGTGCACCCGTGAAGTTGCTTTTCAGTCTGAATCTACAAAGTCCCCCTACACTTGGCTTCCTTCATGAGAGAGTACTTGGGGGAATTCCTTCTTGTAGTTCTACGGGCCTGTACAACACTTACATCCTATGGGATTTTTCCATCATTGGTCTGTGGGCCTTTAGTGTACTTTGTGCAGCTTCATAGTTTTGCGAGGCTATGGGGTCCTTTTGTTTGAAACTCCTCAAGAGAGAGTACCTATGGAGTCCTTTGTCTCCCCTGCACATTCAATTTTTCCAGATTGCAATCAACTTCCTCAACAGTTCAGGTATGCATCTCTAACTCTTTAATCTACTTTACCGAACACTGATCGATACTTGTGCTCGCTAAAGTGGGGGGAAAATGTATAGGAGCGAATTTGCATCCCTTGTGTAAATTCCCCTTTTGCATACCCTCACCTTAGAAAATCAAACCCAAAGGCGAAATTCCACATCACCCACCTGCCTTCCACCCACTTGGCATTTGTCTTGTGTGTCAGTGAGAGAATATTTGTTGGGGCACGAGTGCGGCACACGAACGTCTGTGCGGCACGCTGTCGTACCTGACGGATTCTCATGTCTAAAGTTGGCAGAGATGTTACACTCCTCATTGGGAATGAATTGTAGCGTCCCTCTGTCAACCAACCAACCCTAAAATGGCTTATTCCTTCTCATCCCACCTTCAAAAGCATTCACTTCACACATCATTCCAGCTTCTTTACATTCTCAAGCATTTTCCACTTCATCTTTTCACACTTCCAACAACCTACACCAGTCCATTTGAGCATTGCAGCAGCTAGAAACTCCATCAACTTCACTTTTCCACGTGTCGCTCTACCACAAAAGCTATGAGCTTGGAGTCTTGCGAGAGCTCCCTTCATCACTGTTGCGACTGTGATGACTTTTCCAAGTTTGTTGCTTGCATTCACCCTTCATTGGCCTTGAGATCCTTTGGGTGGAGGTGGTATCGCTTCACATTCCTCCTTTGTGATTTGATAGATTAGCTTTATCTTTTGTAGTGTTCAGTGTAATTTCAATCTCCTTTATCATATTTTCTACTTTGTTGCTTTCTAGTTGTCTGTGGAGTTGAAAACACCAAAGCGGGGGTCTAACTGAGGTAGACCCCTATACAGCCCCAACAATTTTCCCCTTCTTGTTTGTGTGTAAGTGAACATGTTCGTGGAGGTAGCTAGCGAACTGGCATTTCAGTGAAATAACATTCGTCACCCTAGCTTTTATTTACTTGCTTTATCATCTCCACATTTACTTTTTGTACCTTATCATTCTATTCTTTTCATTAAAATCAACTAGCTAGGTTGTTAGTAGGTTTTTGGTAGTTTTTTGTTGTACTTACATTTTCTAGTTGTAAAAATGCTAGCGCGCCAGAGAGACGCTAGCTCGCCGCATTGTTGTCCTAGACCCGCACTGTCATCCTCAGATGAAGAGCTATCTGAGGTACAATTCAAACTCCAGAAACTAGCTTGTCTAGTCCCAAATAGAATTCTAGGTCTGTAAAGTGACAAAAGCACTTCATAGTGCTCTAAATTCTTGATCCTCGTCCCAAAACACCCTTTAGAGTGAGGTAAGTTAGGGCATCCCTCCACTCTCAAATCTCCATGACCTGGAGCCTTGGCGTGGTTGGTCCCCCTCTCTTACAATTTCTAGACATTTATTTGCTCTGAGACTTGAATATTCATATAATATGATATCCAAACATTTTATAACACATCCAAAATTTTGAATTTAGAAAAAATACCTTGTTGGTCTAGGGTGCATCACACCCCTAACTAGGCTATTTTTGCTCATATTTTTGTGACAGTAGCTTCTCAAGGTCTTCTATCCAAATCTTCTTTTATTTTCTTCACTGTGTTGTAACAGTCTCTATCTCAATACATATCTTTGCTAATAATACATTGTCACAATGTTTGAGTGCTTTGGAAAAATGATGTCCTCTCTGAGATCTTTGGTTGATATTTCATGTTGTGTATTTGGTAATGATTCTTCTTCAAGTGATGAAACCATGTCCCTTCATCTCCCAATGAGGATATGTTGAGGCAAGATGAAGAAATCATGGAAGAATTCACAAAAAATATAATAACTCAACTTGAAGCCAACATTGTCCTTAATCCTTCATAGGTATGGCTTACTCACCCTTATCAATAATCACCAGAAGCCACCATACCTCCAATTGACATGTTTTCTACCTCACATAAAGAAATTGCTTTACAATTCATACGTCCTCCATTACACATGAGAGCCCTTACCAATGCCAACCAAGATGAATCCATAAATGATCCTCCATCCTATGAAAACAAAGTGAGTGGTACACCCATCAGCTTAGAAAATTTTTATGGCCAAGGATTTAAGATTCTTGCTATTAAACAAGGTTGTGACATAAATAATGAACATGAAATCCACACCCTTTTGGAACAAATACCATCTAAGGATACAAAAGGAATTGGTTATCAAGGTCCTACACCTTTACATAAGACATTTATTCCATCATCTAATCCAAACAAACATAAGACATTTATTACATAAGGAATTTAGAAAGGGTCTCTAACTTGCTCTACATCCTTTTTATGAGATTGATTTTACCTTACGAACACTTTTACAATTGGAGTTCATCACACTACCTCACATGCAAGAAAGAAGAGATGCTAAACACATGAATAATTTTTTTGTGTGTGTATGGTAGAATATTTGGTGAGACTACTGATGAATGCCATTATTGAAAGAAGAAAATGGATCCTTACAAGGAAAAATATGATAAGATAGTAAACCAAATAGCTATGGCTTTGCTCCTTGCCATGTGGTAGTCATAGTATCATATAATACTCATTGTCATGCATGGATGCAAAATTATTTTATGTAATCAAATTTCATCAATAAGGAGCAACATGATACTATCCATATAGGCTCATCTTGGCCCTTACACTTGGGGGGCAAGGTAATTATCCTTTTGTAAGGTGTATTCCTTGGTATAGGGGATACCTTCTCCATTTATCTACTTGAGGTGATTTTTCCCCTTGTGACATTAAACAATCCTCCATGATGTTAAACTTTATGCACTCCCTAAGGCATGATTGCAAAATAGTCCATGGATTCAACATGATATAACTTGTTGATTCATGAACTTGAGCTTGTTTTAACATGGTCATCTAGCATAGCACAACTTGCTTTTCAATGGAGCCATGTGTCTCATGAGTGACCTAGCATAACCTAGCTTGCTAGCCTTGTGGAACCCATCATATTGCATGGACAACTAGCATAACACAACTCACTAGCCAGTGGATCTATGTAGCTCATGAGTGACTTGGCATAATGTAGCTTGTTGGTCCTCATAAGAAAATTCTCTTGCCTAACATCATATTCAAGAGATGAGGTTTGGTATTTGAGGAAAATTTAAAATTGAGGTCTCTTTGTCTTACTGATTCGGATCTTTTTTAGCACTAACCTTGTGTTGTTGTTTTGCAATTATTGTATGTTTTGTGATTGTTATGGGTTTGCATTGTGATTACCTTGTGCTTTATCATTTCATGTTATGTTTGCATTTTGTTATGTTATGTTGTGCCTTCATTGTGTATTCTTTGTGTTTTTCATGTTGTGTTACATCTCATATGTTTGTTCCTTTGTCCTTATATTTTTTTGCCATAGGATCTTGAATTTGGGGGCTAGCGCATCCCCTAGATTCAATGTCATCCTATCTCCTCAATATTTGGACAATTGAACCTCTCTTGGTTTATTCATACTTTAGTGTGAGTCTGAGCGTAATTTCATACTCTCACTGAAGTGGGGGCTAAATGTAGCGTTGAAAATTGTCACCCTTGACAATTTCACACTAGGTTTTTCTCCCCTCAATGTGCTTGGACCTAATTATGCATTCAATTAATTGATTTATAAACATCTTCAAAAAATTAAACAAAGGGAAATGAAAATAAGCATTTTATATTTTACCTCGACACTTTAGACCCCAAAAATAATGGGTCTAGTCTAGGGAACCCTGCGCCCTAGACCACCTCTTTTTGTTTCCAATTTGAATATGCTGGTGTTCGTATTTTATTATTTGAATTTCCAATTTTATTTGTCAACTATCGGTATTTTATTTTTGATAAATTAGAATAATTGCATATAAATACTATTCTTTTTCATCATTTCAAATCCTGGAGAAATAATAAGACAAGCAAAATCATTATTGAGAAATCAAGAGCAGTTAAGAGTAGAATTATCAACATTTTTGTAGCATTTATTTTAGTCAATCATTCAAGTAGGTTTGTTCGTGTTTTGTGAGTACTAGCACCTGCATGACTCCAATCAAGCAATCAAATTCTCCTTGAAGGTGAATCTAAGTATATGACTTCAGCCCATCAAGGAATGCAGATCTGAGTAGTGAGTTGCAACATTTATCAATTCATTACTTTTTTATTAATTAGCATCTACCCTACCAAGGGTAAGCTCTATTTTTACATCACCATAGCCGTTGTGGAGGTAGAAATACCAGAACAGGATTTGAATTAGGCAAGCCCCTATACGGCACAACCCTTCCCCCTCTTTCATGTGTGTAGGTTTCAAATCTAAAGCTAATTGGAGGAAGATATAGACTAATTTATCATTCATGCATTCAAGTCAGGGACAAGTTTTCAAGCCATGAAAAATTAGATTTTCTCATATATAGATGAAGTTCTGGTAGTGACCTTGAGAGAATGAGCTACACACCAGGGATCTCAAGTTTGTGTTTTCAAATTTCATAAAGTAGGAGGATAGTCTAGTGTGCACCACACCCTAGACCAACTAATTCATCACCAAGTTTATGTTAGAGTAATCATGCTTTAGCTAATAACTAATTAATCTTGAATTAATTATTAGTCTAATTTATTCTCATGCACTTAAGGAAAACTTAGGAATACTTTATTCAATTAACTAAGTGATTTTCTATGTTAACTAAAGTGAATTATTATTAGATCAGTATGTCTTATTGCATGAGATGTTCACACTTGTCATGATCTAATCCCTTTACCATTTATGGTTGCTCCTATATAGAACTCAACCCTCATTGTATTATCTTTTGAGCTTTTCTGCTCTCTCGAACTCTCAACTTTTGAGGACTCTTGTTTTCCTTGAAGATTCTTGAGGTTCTTCTGTAGCTTTTTCTTATTGAAGAATATTGTAATTCATTTTTTGCAGATCTCTTGCGTAGAAGGTGTCTTTGTTCGTTGTTTGATTTTGTGGCTCATGTTTTTCACAATTCTAACATGGTATCAGAGTGTGGATTCATCAAACCCCTTCTCGATTTATGAGGTTTTTTTTTCCAACAAGGGTAATAGGCTTCAGATTTAGAATCCCCTTTGTTTTTTGCAAATTTTGGAAGTGGGCAAATTTTGGTACTAGGATCAAAACAAAGTCTTTTGTTAGATTCAGAGCTATTAGAAAAGTCAAATTTGGCTTTTGTTTGGCTTGATTTGGATTCTTAAGGTCAGATCTATAAGGGTTTGAAGTAGTTTTCTTTTCCAGATCTAGAGAGTACCTACATTTTCGGCGCATTTTGGTGTAGAAAGATCCTCATACTTGCGTTCAGGAGGTCAATCCCATGAATTTTGATATATAATTCAGCCTATTTTGGTGACGGGAGCTTTTGAGGCAAAAAAAATTGCCAAGGAAATTGTATGGCCTCCCCATTATGCAAATCGAGGTAAATTATATATATATTTATATTTTCCTACAATTTTTTTTTTCCACAAATTTTTTTTATTAAAAACCCCATTTTTTTTGTGGGGGGAGGGGAGCAGGGAACGTAGGATTTTATCTTTAAAGATTTATATTAAAAAAAAGGCAGCAGGTACCCTAAGGGCGTCGGCTCCACCCCTCTGTGGTGGAGTATCATGGGGGTACCACCCCTTGCCATTATGGCAGAGTGTCGCCCCCCTTCTCCCCCCTCCCTCGCACCCTCATCAGGCTCATAAGCAGAGCATGGATGCCATCCCATACATCATAATTGTAGTTGACCAACTTAAACTTAATGTTCTATAAAAACACTCTAGTTCACTTTAACATTAGTCTGAAGACGCGACCCCACCATTAACGTACACTTCGATAGTCACTTGAGCTCCCTCTCCAATATGCCCAAATTCGACAATGGAACATGATGTTGACGAGTGTTTTTTTTTTCCCTTTTGATCCATTACAGAGAAGCGAGAAATCAAAAAAACAAGATTAGATTTGTTTTCAATAATAATTTATTAATGTTATATATTATAAATATTCTAATAAAATTAAAAAAAAATTAAAAAAAAACTTGTATTAAAAACTATTTGAAGTTATATTTTTTAATTATTAAAATATAAATTCAAATAGTTTTTAATACAAGTTTTAATTTAATAATTTTTTTATTTTATTAGAATATTTATAATATATAACATTAATAAATTATTATTGAAAACAAATCAAATCTTGTTTCTTTGCTTTCTCGCTTCTCTGTAATGGGTCAAAAGGGAAAATTAAAAAAACACTCATAAACATCATGCGCGGATCTGCAATGCATATTGCAGAGGGAGCTCAAGTGATTGCCAAAGCGCACACTAATGGTGGGGTTGGGTCTTCGAACTGATGTTAAAGTGAACTGAAATGTTTTTACAAAACAGTGAGTTTAAGTTGGTCAACTGCAGTTAAGATGTATGGGATGGCATCTATGCTTCGGTGCATTCTAGGGGTTGGATAGCCACTTCCTCCATGCTCCGGCACATTCTAGAGGTTGGATAGCGGCTTTTGTCTAAAAGAGCATTTGCAACTCCCACCTATTGCACTCATCTAAAGGTTTCTGAAGTCTTTTAAATAGATCCATTCTTGCATGGCACAGGCTTGGAGTTTCTAAAGCCTTTTCAACAAAATCATTCGCAGCTATGGAGCAATCATGCATCATATGTGATGACATCTCTTTGAGTTGTTCTATCAAACATCTTGCATGCCTCTGGTCTTCACCTTCCTGTGTGCATGTTATGTAATCATTTCATACAATGGAAGTGACATTTCTTTGGACCTATATATGTCAAACTGTCCATATATCTTGTCTATGCTTTCAGATTTTGCTTGCAGGTCTACAAACCCACTTGCAATTAAGACAAACAATTCCCACTTTGGCGCAGACTTGGAGGATATGGCACCAAAACCTATGAAATTTCTCAAACCTTCTCTTCAAATTTGTTTTATGCACATCTCGTAATCATTGCATTTCTTGAGATGACAATTCTTTGAAGCATGGGTGTTGAACTGTTCATGTGTTCTTGTCTCTGCGTCCATATTGTGTATGCTAGTGACATTCATTGAGATATTCTATCAAACAATTTCATTTGCGCCTCCAAATTTCATTTCTTGAGGTAGTGTATATGTAGTTACAGAAGCCTTTGCAAATGGTATGTTTCAGCACCCTCCTTAAATCTGCATATTGCACCTTCAATTCATTCCTTTATACTTCGTTGGATGCTTGTGCTTTGTTTCAGAACTCCCTTGTTCTACGTAGGCTAGAGGATATGGGTAGAAGTGAATTAAATAACAAGTTTCAACAACCTCTTCAACTAATAGTTCATCCATATACGGTGCCAGCAGTGGAGAAGCAAAACTCGGCACATGCATCAAACAGTTCATTTTATGAGTTATTAAGAATTTTTCCTTTTTAAGTGGGAAAAGTAACTGAAATTAATTTTCTAAGTTAATAATTCTAGGTTGTGAATTTTCACAATCCAATTTTGGGTTGATGTGGGTTGTGAATTTTCACAGCCTAATTTTTGGCTTGTAGGGGAGAGGGGCCCATAATAGAGCAGGGTCCAATAGTGGAGATAAAAGTAGTCCTCAGAGGGCCCCATAGTGGAGCACTTTAATGTCCAATTGCAAAACACTTTTTATCCATAAAGTATGCAAAGTGACAAATCATGTGATGCCACATCACCGCACCAATAAAACATGACTTAGTGCACCACTATCGGTCTCACTTTTTTTTTTGGCCTTTCTGGATACCTCAACAAAAAGCATGCTGATATGGCATCATATTTGATGATGTGGCCCTAAAACGAAATATAGAAGCACATGAGTTGCCAAATAAACCGTTGTACAGAATTGGGAGTGATTTGAAATTTCCACGTAGGATTTTGAGAAACACAAAGTTAGGGTGCTCCACTATAGGCCCCTCTCCCCTAGTACTTTTTGATTTGATTTCTCCCACTTATTCCATTTTCCATAATAACTACTTATTTTATTTAAAATAAGTAATATTAAAATGTAAACATTGAGACCTTTCAACTCCCACCAATACTATCAGTTATTTTGTAATCGAACAATTATCCGGATAATATTTCATGGTTCAAGAGATTTTTAATTCTCTTACAAATATACAAAAAAACATTGATGAATCATCTCGGAAAACCAAATGATTTGCGAGGAATAACTTCATATCAGTTTCATATTTTTGATTGAAAATTTGCCACATTATCCAGAATACTTATGCGATGAAACCTAGTGAGCAATATCTGCCCAACTCTCCTGAAAATGCAAATTTAATCGTTTATGCAACTTCGTGAACATTAGAAGTTTTAATATCTCACAATCCGTGGAGCATTATGACTCCAAAATTGGCCACATTGGTCAAAATACCACCAGGAATGTTCTCATTAAAGGAATTTTCACCAACTCATATAGATTTTCAAATTTAATTGTTTTTGCAAATTTCACCAATTTTTGTGATTGTGCCTATGCTTGAACTAGAGAAACGGATTTCCTTCATTGAACTTAGCACAATTTTTTTATTTTGATACAAATAAACTTGAATCACTTGAAAATGACATGACTCAAACTGTTTGTGATGAAAGATTAAAACTTGCAATTTTGATCAAAAATGTGATTTTCACAAGGAAAATGCCTGAGGAAAACTCATTACATCATTTCAGTACAAATGGTTTTTAAAGTGGACGTCACTGAAAATGAGGACAACACAACTCTAAGTATAAAATATAATCAATTCCTTCCTCAATCAAATGAGGATGAAGAGTCCATGCTGGAGACTAGCCAAACAATTGATAAGTTGCAAATGGCTATGGAGAGGATAAAATAATTGAAAGAACAACTCCAATCATATCAACAAAAGGGGAATGGATTGGACAAGTTGGCCCAGATGGCAATAGCAGAGATAGAAAAAAGGAAGATGAAGCTTGCACAATAGTCATACTCACAGGTAACCTCTCCATAATTATCTCAGTTGTCCATTGCATTGAAGTTGTAGGAATAGGTTGAGGCAACAAAGGTAATGAAAATGAAATGATCAAGAGAGAAAGAACAAAAGCAACATAATTTTAAAAATAAATTTAAAGAAAAGAGTAAGGAAACAAACAAGTTGAAAAAGGTGGAGCATATGCCCACATTTGCACCTCAAATTGTGAGTCGTAGGCCACCAACCAAAGTATATACACTATTCTTGAAAGAACATTTTTTGAGTTTTCAATTTATGTAAACCTATTGTGATATTCCATGCTCTGTAACAACACCTAGGGAATTCTTCTCTATATTTCAAAATTCCACCCCATAACTGCAGAATCAACTCTATGAGTTTACTTACATAAGTTTTGTGTACCTTATCAGACTGAATGGAACCCAATTCTTTGTATAGGTGATGTGCATATAAAGGCTTTGAAATCATTCATTCAAAATAAGAAAATAGGGGCCTCCAAATGTAGTACTATAAGGAGTTGGAGAAATCAACTTCTATAAAGAGTATGGGAGAAGCAAAGGACCCACAAGGATTTGTAAAAGAATGGATCACACTAATGGAAAATATTGAGGTGAAAATGAAAATTCTAGCAACCAAACAAGTTGATTATCAAATGTTTAAACAAATGGCTACACAAATAGGAAGAGAAGAATTAGGGTTTTGCACAACTAGGTGGAATGAATTAACATAACTCATAAGGAAAGAACCTCACTCCACTCTCAATTAATTTGTAGTGATTAACAGGGTGCATAGGTACATCCAAATAACAAGTATGGGATTACTTGATCACCACTGGTCTTTCAACCCCTACTTTGATTTCTCATAACACACTGACAAGGAAGAAGGCCATATAATTTAGCAAATGAAAATGCATGATGGGAACAATTGGAATACCAAAAAGGGCTTTATCTAAAGGAGGAAGGGAGAAATGATCCAAAGGATTTAAGGATATTGGCTCAATTAAATCCCTTCACCTAGTTAAGGACAAGCAACCCATTAAGCCAGGGGGAGTGATGAGTCCAGTAAATATTCTTGTTAAAATATGTTTATTTCCTATTCCATGAAACATTTCCTCAGACATTCTTAAACTTTGTGACTCATGTTTGAAGTATAAAACACTAAACTTGATAAATTATGGTTTGATAAATGTTTGCATGTTTAAATGGTTATCCTAATATATGATAGCATATTATGATAATTGTGGTAATTGTAACATATAAGTGTCTTGGAGGAACTAACCTCTCATGCAACAAGGGTAGTAGACAACACATAGTCAAAGTATTATTGTATACCCACAACTACAAGACCAACCATGTGTAGCTAAAGATAACTTATTGAAGGACACCTACAACCAAGGGAGTAGGACATCCACAATCACTAGGGCTAGAACATGTAGATATAATTTAACCATCACCAATAAATTACATCATAAAGAATGGGAAGGAACTCCGCATTAGTTGATAATTGTAAACATTGTGGCAAATCTTTTATTGCATGCACTATGTCACTTTTCTATACATGCCAATAACTTTGATCCTCTGGTCATGGTTGGAAAATTATATTAGGATTCTATTTCTTGAAGTTTCCTATTTATGTTTTCAAAATAAAACAATCATCTTCCTATTTGTTTGGAATGTGATGACATATGTAATTTAGGTTTTTAGGACTCCAACCTATTAAGGAATATTAGGATTAGCTAGTTGAAACTAAGTATATATATTAAAGGATGTAGAAAACAAAACAATGATGATTTTTCTAACATTTGTATCATTTTTGAATGATAATCAAAAGAAAATATTTATCAATTGAGTATTTGAATGTGAGTGAATGAAGGATAAAAAGGATTAATTAATATTTCTATGAAGTAGAAGAGTGCAACAACACAAGCAAGGGCCTACTTGAGGTAACATTGTGACTCTGTTATTAGCATTAGTAGTTAGTTATTTTGGTATCTTCAAGTTTAGATCATTAGATATTTGTTAGTTATTTGTAATTATTACCCATAGCAACCGTTGATTAGTGTTATCAATAGAATTTGCAAAACTAGTATTAAATCGTAGCAAAAATTGTAGAATTTTTAAAATCTTTGATTTTGAATTCCTTTATGAATAAGCAATTTCAATTTCTATACTCAACCACTTAGGAAACCTCCATAAACCTTTAATCCATACACAATATTGGCATCATCTAGGAAGATACTTCATTGGTCTGACATTATAAATGTGACCCTCATAACTGGTGAGTTGTTTGAGAAAGGATATCTTGATCTGTTGAGTTGAGTACATGTCTTCATTGCACTAGGTTTATTAATCAACAACGAGAGCATACAAATTTTAAGATTTGATATTGGAAGGATGTATACACAATTAGGAGTGACTAAATCTAATGTTTTACATTTATAGAGAGATTTGTAGTAGCGAGGTACACTTATTGGTGATCCCTTCCAAAATCTATGATCCTTAAATGTGTTGTTACTACTTCCAAGAATTTTTTACTTGGTGTTATTTGAAGGAAATAGGGGGATAGTGCTAAAGAGCGACTTGGAGATTGTTACACAAAGGTTGAATTTTAAGACTTCCTTTTAGTCAAACCCCATGACTAAATTAACAATAATGATAAAAGTGAGATAATGTGTTTGCAATGAATGCAATTATGTTGATAATATATCATTGATTCAATCGTTAGTTGTTGATTTTGGTGATGCAAGACAATATGTGAGGGTACAAAATAGTGTCATTTGAATGTATGCCTTGATAATGAAAGTCAATTGATTTTCTTATATAGAGATATGAGTGTTGTTGATGTATGATAGAGGATGACTAATATACCTACAAAATAGGAGATATATGCTCTTATGAGTGCTTATTTAAAACTATCTTTTGAGAAAATGACCTATAGGATGATGCTTTAAATACACAACCCTAAATACATTAAATTGAAATTATGACCCATGCTAATGAGTAATCTAATATAAAAAATGTCAACCTTATAATGTGAGAATTTAAATTTTGAAATTGACAAATGAGATTATAGAAATGATCATATCCAAGGGATAGGATTGTGATTGTGACTAAGTAAAACATGTGTAAACTACTAGAAATTTGATCACCAAGATTCTAACTAGGACAACATGACATGTCAAAGTGGTGGAACAATTAATTATTCAAGGAATTCTCCAAAAGTGGCATAAAATTGGAGTGAAAAAGTTTAAGGGAATGCATTTTTTCAACTATACAAGAACATGACTTCGTCATTTACAAGCATAGAATATATCTTTAACTTCGTCCATACTTTTTAACAATGTTCTTTCTCAAAAACATTGTTCATCTTGATGAGTTGCATTAAAACCTAAATTACAATTATTCTATGCTCAAGCACCATAAACAATCTTCATTAGATTGTAAATGGGAAGCAATTTCCATCCATGTTTAAAATGAGACTAGAGCCTAATGGTGCAATCTCCAAAAAAAAACTCCTAAATTTGCTCAGCCTAACAGCTATACAACAGGATAACAAATTTAAAAAGCTTCTATGTGGATTCCCTTGCATCAAGCACCTAGGGTAAATATAACATGAGCTCCCACTGATGAACTGGTTGCGATCTCCTTAATGGATTTTCATTTGTTACAACTTTAGATTCAAACATCCAAGTTACATCCTCCATTGTGCACCCTTTCCACTTGATCAAATACTCATAGTAGTCTTTATTCCTTGTGCTTTTGTTGATTTTAATGTCTAAGATTGCTTCCATTTCTTCCTTTTCTCTCTCGGACTTTGGTTCTATCCAATCAATGATTGGAGTATCCTCTACTAGGTTCCCCCCACTTGTGTGACCATCAACAAATGGGTACAAGTCTAGAACATTAAAGATAGGGGAAATACCTGTTCCTTTAGGAAACTCTATTTCATGTAAGCATTGGTTGAAATTTTTTGTAATATCTTACAAGGCCCAATATTTTTCATTTTTCACTTGTTATACTCGCCTCTTGGAAACCACTCCTTGCATAAATGTGTCAATATATACTAAGTCACCCACTTCAAATATTTTCTCTTTGCACTTATAATCAACATATTGTTTGTATTTGTTACCACTTGCTTCCAACCTCCTTTTTACTTCCATGTGTACATCATGCATGGATTTGGCATACTGCTCACCTTCATCACTCCTAGTAATCTTAGTTGTGCTTCTTAACTCACAAATTCCTCTTGGGCTACTACCCTATACAATCTAAAATGGACTCATACTCATACTTCTATTTATAGAATCATTATAGGAAAATTCAACTTGTGCTAAGGTTGAATCCCACTATTCAGCTTTATCATTGACAATATATTGTAACAAATTTCCTAGAGATTTTTTCACTACCTATGTTTTCCCATCAATCTATGGGTGATAAGCTAAGCTAAAATTCAATCTTGTACCCAACTTCTTCCACAATGTTCTCCAAAAATGACCCACAAATTTAGTGTCTCTATGTAAAACAATACTCAATGGCAATCCATGCAACCTTACAACTTTTTTAAAAACAAATTTGCAATATGAGTGGCATCATTTGTCTTCTTACATGCTATAAAATGTGTTATTTTGTAAAATCTATCAACAACAACAAAAATTGATTCATTACCTTTTTGAGCTTGAGGTAGATCAAACACAAATGTATAGCACATCTCATTGTTTGCTAGCAATTATTAGTGGCCAATAAATTCTAATACTTTGAATTCTACCCTTTGCATTTTGGCATATTTTGCATCTCTCTACAAATTTTCGTGCATACACACACTCATTTTTCGCTAATAATATTGTTCCCTAAACTATGCTAATGTCTTGTCATGACTGAAATGACCAACAAGGCTACCACTATGTGTCTCCTTCAAAAGATTGTCTTGCATTGAACCATGATGTATGCACAACCTCTTCCCTTTGAACAACAAACCCTCTTGGATCATGCATTCCAACCATGGAGTCTTATCAATAGTCAGGTTTTTACATTTTGCACACACTTATCTAAAGTTTGAATCTACTTCATATAATTCTTTCATTGATTTAAACCCAATGACATCTACTTGAAACTTAGTCAATATAAGAGTTCACCTAGTCAAGGAATCTACCACTTCGTTATATTTTCCACTCTTATGTTTTAAAACTATTGCAAGGTGTGACCCTTGGTCTTCCTTGCAGCACTAGTGCTTGGGTTTGTGACATGGTCTAACCGCCTCTTGTGGTTCTTAACCGAAGCTTGTATCGGGCATTGAAAAGTCAATCTTTTGGTGCAACGGCAAGTCCAACAATTGGTATTAGAGTTGGTCGTAGGTTCAAACCCCACGCTTGTGCTGGGGGGGATTGTTGCAAGGTGTGACCCTTGGTCTTCCTTGCAGTACTAGTGCTTGGGTTTGTGACATGGTCTAACTGCCTCCTATGATTCTTAACTAAAGCTTGTATTGGGCATTGAAAGGTTTATCTTTTGGTGCAACAACAAGTCCAACAAAAACAAGTGTAACTTTGAAGGAATTGTATATATATGCACCTAAAATCAGTTAAGACATTTAATTAATTAAATACTAGTTATTTAATTAATATTCGACTACGTATAAATAAATTCTCAATTTATTTATATAGTTCACCCTTTTTCTAATTCTTCAAATCTAAAATCATATTCTTCTAATTTAATTAAATAAAAAAAAATTCATAATCTTGTTTTATTTAATTAAGTTTCATTAATCCTAGATTAAGAATTTAAGCACATGTCTACAACTTTTCATGCCACCTCACCAAAGTCACATGAAATTAAATAATTCTAATTTTTAATTAGAATTATCTTCAAATACATGGCTTATTCCTCACACACTTCTTCAACAAACTTTCAAACACATGATCTTTCTCTCAGACACTTGATTCTTCCATCCCTTTGGCATGTTTTCTTTGGTCAAGAGATTCCTCCATCCATTTGGCATGTTGTCTTTAGTCAAGGCGATACCTTCTTGATTCTCTTCATCTCCACCATTCATCCCTCTTGTTTGAATATGGACCATCAATCATTGCCACATCACAAGATGCTTGGAAAAGCCTATAAATACAACCCTTTGCCATTGTATTTTGGATCCCACATTTGAGTAGAGTTATCATGCAGGAATAGCTTTGAGCATTGGATCATTTTGGAGTTTTATAGTTAGAATCATGATTTGCTTTATAGTTGCATTTTAGATTAGCATATTCATAGTTAGCATTTGAGCACATGCAGAATCATCTTAGCTTCATATCATATCATTTACATTATATAATCTAACACCATTATCCATTCATCACAATATTCATTATCATTTTTATCATTAATTCTCAATTTATTTATATAGTTCACCCTTTTCTAATTCTCCAAATCTAAAATCATATTCTTCTAATTTAATTAAATAAACAAATTTTCATAAGTTTGTTTTATTTAATTAATTTTCATTAATCCCAGATTAGGAATTCAAGCACATGTCTACAACTTTTCATGCCACCTCACCAAGTTCACATGAAATTAAATAGAATTATCTTCAAACACATGGCTTATTCCTCACACACTTCTTCAACAAACTTTCAAACACATGGTCTTTTTTTCACACACTTGATTCTTCCATCTATTTGGCATGTTGTCTTTGGTCAAGGGGACACCTTCTTGATTCTCTTCATCTCCACCGTTCATCCCTCTTGTTTGAATCTTAACCATCGATCGTTGTCACATCAAAAGATGCTTGGAAAAGCCTATAAATACAACCCTTTGCCATTGTATTTTTCATCTCACATTTGAGTAGAGTTATCATGTAGGAATAGCTTTGAGCATTGAAGCATTTGGAGTCTTATAGTTAGAATCATGTTTTGCTTTGTAGTTGCATATAAAATCATGTTTAGCTTCATATTTAGCATTGTGGAATCATATGTTGCTTTATAGTTTCATTTTATACCACACTTTTCTTTATAGTTGCATTTTATACCATCCTTTGCTTTATAGTTGCATTTTATATTAGTATATTCATAGTTAGCATTTGAGCATATACAGAATCATCCTAGCTTCATATCATAGCATTTACATTGTATAATCTAACACCATTATCCATTCATCATAATATCCATTATCATTTTCATTATATAGTTTCATGTAAGAATTTAATTGTCTTGCATGTTGAATATTATCTCATTTCTCAAGTTGTTATTTTAACAACCACAGTGCACATATAAATCTAAGGGCCAAATGGTTTAATAAATCCTTGAGAATAGAGGACAATGAGACATTCTTGAAAGATTTGTTTGACTGCAAAATAGAGTAGTTTATTTAATTCAAATCTTTACTATAATACGTCTCATTGGTGTTTGTGTTGATTTACTAACAATTCCCACATTTCACACACATAAAATGGCGCCCACCATGGGGAAATACCCCATTTCTAACAATTTTCTAGAAAATTTCATTTAAACAGGTTGGACGTGACATTTTAGCACAAACGTGAATTCTTTCAACGCATCCGATAAATCTTTCGGCACATACGACTTCTATTTTGGCACATTCGACCAATCTTTCAACACATCCAAGGTCTGTTTCAGTGCATACGATCAATGTTTCAGCGCATACATCAACTATTCTAGCGCATCCAAGGAGTCTTTCGACACATTCATCACTTCTTTTAGCGCATTAGTTACTTCTTTTAGTGCATCCATGAGTTATTTTGGTGCATGCATACATGAGTTCTTTTAGCGCATAGGGTATTTGTTTTAGCGCATTGAATGACTATTTTAGTGCATTTGTGTAAATTTGAAAAAAATTCAAAATTTGAGAGATAATTTGTGTTTTTTGCTTGTAGGTACTTTTATACACTGGTAAAAGACAAATTTATCAAACTATTGATGATTTATGTAGGGGTTGGACTTATTTAAATACTTTCTTTTTCTTAAAAGAGGCATCTAGCTTAATTAAGAAGAATAAAGAACACCATGTCTTTCGTGCTTGATGAATGGTAGGCATATGCTCTCCTCTTAACTAGGTGACCAAAAAGTCAGACCCATTCTCTTTTGATTGCGAGTGCGAGTTGAGTATATTGCGTTTGTTCTCTCTTTGTTCAAACAAACAAATATTGATCAAACTATGGGCATGCTTGGTCGCTTTTGTTTATCCATAGAGTGGCCTGCCTTGTGGGAAAAAGTAATCACCCAAGGGAACAACCCAACTGGTAACATGCTAAAGCCAAGCGACTTCCAACTAGGATATAAATGTGGATACTTGGGGAAAGTTCAAGTATCATGAGGATTGTTCCGACAAGAAGAGCAGCAATGGTCTCTTGTCGAATGAATGATCCCCCACGAATGGAATGCCTATATTAAAACCCCTTGTTGTAGCAAAGTCAAAATCCTTAATCTATTCACTGGCGCAGGAACGGTCATTTTGAAGTCGTCCCACATTTTTGTTGTTTTTAGGAGAGATGAAAAATATGCCATGGGAGTTTCATGAGTATTGATGTTTGGTTGCCCTGAGAAGTGAGTGTCGTGGAGGGGAGCCAGTGGAGTCAAGCATCTAATCATCCGCTAAAAGTAGGTGCAGCTGGAGTAAAATCTAAGTGAGAATCCAGTGAATATTGTCCTACACAACCTTAGGATTGTACATGCTTGATGTGTTTTACCAATGTGTTTTCAAACAAACTTCAAACAAAACATCACACTAGAAGTGAAAACATTGATTCAAAAATCATCCATTTCAGTACTCAATTTCCAACATTCACAAGCTAAGAACCAAACAAAATTCACTTGTCAAAAGAGTATATCCTTGGAAACACTCAAATTCTCAAAATTCAAAGCCAAACAACCAGATAGAGTCGCAGAAACACTGAATTTTTCTAAAATAGTGCATTTTTCCTCTGTTCCAGCGCATCCAGTCAGTTTTATAGTGCATCTATCAAATATTTTAACTCATCCATACACTGTTCTGGTGCATCCACTATTTTTTCTAGCGCATCTAAGCTTTATTCCATTGCATTCACTCTCTGTTATAGCACATGCACTACATTCTTTAGCGCATCGACCCTCTATTTCAGCACATCCAGGCAATCTTTTAGTGCATTCGGACTCTATTTTAGCGCATCCATTAAATGTAAAACCCGAGAGTTATATTTATCCCCTATTTCACAGTTTGAGCCAAAATTCAAAATCTTTTCCAATCCAAAATCATTTCTCAAGGATAAAAAAGTCTAAACTTGTCAAAACTGACCTCTACAAGTGGAATTCTCCAACCTAAACCAAGATCTAATATCTCAAAGTGTCAAAATCATCAAACTTATCATATCTTTAATTATTAAGCCTAGTTTCATCATCAAGATCTATCATCCTTTCATCACGAGATGAAGCTATATAATCAAATCCAACTTAGTCTGATCAATAGAATTTGTCATTCTATTTGACTTAGTTGCAATCCTTGGACTCTTCCAAACTTAGATCAAAGTTTAGTCAAAGCATAACACTTGTATGCCCATCCAAACAAGATTGCAAAACCAAAAACTCAAGGAAAAAGGACTTGAAAATCAAAACATTGAGGAGCCAAACCTTGGAACTCCAACCATTGAAACTCCAATAATTGAGACCCAAAACATCAAAACTCAGAATAGTGAGACACAAAACACTATGGCGGAAGTTGAAGAGAATCCTTTCCATGGAATCCACAACAATGAAGGGGAAGAAATAATCGAGGAAGATATCCAACACACTGAACAAGACCCCAACTTCCACAAATTCTTATAAAATATTTTCAAAAGAAATGGGGAAAGGTATCTCCTTATGCTAGCTAAACAAGATGTCAAATTACCCAAAGACTTTGATGTGAATCAATTGAAAGCACCTCCAAAATAGCCCCAAAAAAAAACCAAACAAGTGGTTGCCCTAATGCACCAAATGAAGAATCGTCAACAACAAATTATTGATATGCAAAGGGGAACCTCAAAATGATACTTGATCTAAGACATTTGTCCATATATGTTTGATCAAAGTATCCATATGATTCCCTTTCCCAAAAATTGTGAATTCCCAAAGTACAACAAATACAATGGAAAAACTAATCCAATAGACCATGTGAGTGAATTTAGAACCATGAGTCTTGAATTTGCATATGAAGAAACGTACTTGATGAGACTATTTCTACAAAGCCTAGGTGGACAATGTCTTGAATGGTTCTCCAAACTCACACCACCAATTAACACCTTTGAGGAATTGGTCAACAAGTTCATCACCCAATATTCTTATAACATCCAACATGACATCATAATGAAGGACCTTTGTAACTTGAAACAAAAAAAGGGTGAGTCGTTCCTTGTATTCTTGCAAAAATGGAGAAGGTTATTTGCATGATATTCTCATCTTGTACCCGAAAAAGAAAAGATAGAAATCTGTATTAACAACCTCAACGATAAGATAAGTTATAGATTGGAACTACAATGTCCACCTACCTTTAAAAAAATGATTGAAAATGGAATAAAAATCGAGGAGGCTTTGATCAAGAGAGGAGTCATCAAAATTTACAATGAAAACAACTCATCAAACTCTTACAACAATTACAACAATAGTGACAAACCCAAGTTTTGGCAATGAAATAAGAATGTGGGTAACAATGATGGTGCAGTTGAAAACCAAAATGCAAAACCTGTGTTCAACTTAACAACAACTGCCCAAAACTAATCAGAACAACAATCCACCCAACAACCAAAACAACAACCAGATTTTCAACCAAAGCAACAATCAAGGTAATATTGGATCTAGAACACCATCATATCGAACAACCTCAAATTGAAGAAGGCTCACACCTTTGGGACAATCATTGGAATCAACATTAAGGGAGCTTCTTGAAGCTAAAGTCATAACATTACCAGAGGCACGAGATTATAACCCACAAGTTAAACCATCCTGGTGGAATGATGCACATTACTACGATTTTCATCGAAACAAAGGACACAAAACAAATGATTGTATACAGCTGAAACATTTGATACAAGACTTGATTGATAACAAGACCATATTTTTAGAAGGACCCCAAACGAACAATGATCATGGAGCATTCAAGAACCCTCTACCAAACTATGAAAAAGGGGAATCTTATTCATCAAACATCAAAGGAAATAATGTAAACTATGTCTATGAGACTGTCATTCTTAACATTTTTGCAGTTCACAATCAAATTCATGATAAACAAGACATTGTACCAGCTAATTTGAAAGTTTGTCAATCCCAAGCTATGGTGGGACACTCGACCGCACCTCATTGCCTATCATTTACTGAAGATGATGATGCATCACTCACTCATCCACATAATGCTCCACTTCATATTAAGGTTTTGATCTATAAATATTTGGCCAAACGTGTTCTAATAGATGGAGGAGCTGGTTTAAATATATTCTCTTTAAATTTTATACATGCATTGGGATATTTAGAAAATGCAATAGATTCCAGTAAAAATATTACCATGAAGGGATACAATGCAGAAGAGCGCTTATCTAAAGGATCAATTATTCTGCCAATCAAAGTTGGCCCTGTGGTGAAAGATGTGGTTTTCCAAGTCCTTGATCTCCCCTTGACCTATAATATCCTCCATGGAAGACCGTGGATACATGAAATGCAAGCAGTGTCCTCTACATACCATCAATGCTTGAAATTTTCTCACGATGGAGTTGAAATCACAATACAAGGAGATCCTAATTCTTTCATGTCTAGCCATAATCAAAGTTCTAAAGCTGAAATCACCATCCCTAGCAATTGTGAAGCATCCCTTCCTCAAATAAATGTTGATCTTGAACTCGTAAAAGCATCTACCATAGTTACTGCACTATTAAACCCCAAGGTCCAAATCCATGATCTAGGATGTGGAGAATACTATTTGGATGATTTGCTAGTAAAAGATACTACTATTGTCATCACGAAAGGTCGGATTTCCAATAATGATGTCAAGACAGCTACAAAAAAAATGTAGAAATATGACCGTGTTGGGATTGAAACCTTATGGGATCTTGATGATACACCCACCCTTTCCATATCTGACTCTACCCAAGCTTTTGATACCTATGATAACCCCCTATTTGGCCAGAATATCTATGATAACCCACTTTTTTACCATGATCCTACTGAGGATATCCAACCATCCTTCCATCACACTTGCCCTGGGCTAGGGTATGAATCTCCTAATGTTCCCTCTATCAAGTCATATTGCCAAGTCACTAAGGACATGCAAGCCTTTGTTGATGTTAGCAGTACCAAAAGGGATAGTATCAAATACTCCATTGATGGCATCACCACTCCCACTTCATTCATCTCGCCCACATCCATCCACCTTGTAGACGTGGATCAACAAGTATCATCTAAAGAAAATATAAAGGAGGAAAATAAAAAATCAAAGGTAAAAATGCCTTTTTCAAAAGGAGATTCAAAATCAAAAGAAAGCTTGCCATGAAAGAAAAATCAAGAGAAGTCCCTTAGCCAAAATAAAAAGCTATTGGACAAATCAAAAGCAAAAAAGGATCAAGAAAAGTCCCTTAGCCAATACAAAAAGCTATTGGACCAATCAAAAAGAAAGAAATATCTAGATAAGTCCCCTAGCCAAATAAAAAGCTATCAGACAAATCAAAAATCAAAGTCAAAAATAAAAGTGAGCAAAAGTCGATCTCCAAACATGCCTCTCCCTCAAAAATCATTGGGGGCATCTACCAAAGAAGAAAATCAAAGAAAGAACTTGTTGATCTACAGTCTACTTACATGTCACTCATACCACATATTCCCTTCCACTCATCCATGTTCACCTACCCGTCATATCATTACACTTCCATTGGTGATGTCTTTCAATGTGCCTTTGATCATGACCCCTACACGTACTATAACTCATTGGTTGCCCAAGCTCCTTTTCGTCTAAAGCTTGATGGCCCACGTAGTTTCCACATTAGGGATCGTATCATAGCCTCTTTTATCTATCATATCTATCACCCTCCATACTTGTCACTCATACTATTTATTCCAATCAGGTCCTTTCATCTAGCACGGTCATTCACACAGGATTAGAGCATCATATCAATCTTCAAATCAGGAGCATATCAGTTGTCCACACCAGAAGGGGATTTTTTTGATGAACCCCTCAATAGCCTACATCTCAAGAAGTTCTACACCTAAATCATCCAGTGCATCAGAAAAAAGTTCTGAAAAAATACCAAAAAAATCAAAAAAAAGTCCTGAAAAAATGGTTTCCTTGATGAAAGCCTGGCAAACAGGCGTCTTGGTAACAACAACAAAATCAGAAAAAGAAAAAAATATTAAAAATTAAAAATTAAAAAATGCAAAAAAAGAGAAAAAGAGAAAAATATTTTTTAAAAAAGTGAAAAATAAAAAAAACCATAAATCTTAAAAAGTGCAACAAAAACAAGTAGTGAAAATTTGGCAACAGGCGCTATTTGTGATAGACTAACTTTTCCATCTATTTGAGCATGTCGGTCATTCGCTTTCGCCATCCATATGTGCCTATTATCGAAAAAATTCATGTACATATCATGGCATCGTGGTCGTGTCTCACCCTAGATTAGGGGAAAAATCCTGAACTCACTAGGGGCAATAAACTCTGAGCTTGAACCAACAGACAAACAACAATAGGGAAAACACAATAAACATGATCATATTACAACCAAACATTGAACATCAAACACCATCAAAAACATATCATCCATCCAAAATCAAAACAGCCAAATCAATCAAACCAAAAGCACGCCTCAAATGGATGATGTTCCTTCTGAATCATGGTTTTATCACATCAAACACAAATGTTTAATTGTTGTACTTTGATTTTTGCTATCATATCTCTGGAGCACCTCGATGATGTATTGAACTAGAGGAGCCAAGAAGGAGTATGATTTTTCTTTGTCTTTTGTTTGTGAGTTGATCATTATTATTGTGCAAATTGTCACGGGACGTGCTCTACAAAGTATCACTAATGACATTTTGAATTTGCATAGGAAAACGGTTAACTCTTATTTTTTTATGCAAGCAATACTTAGGTCATCATGGTTTAAATATGCCATCGATGCTTGTACTCACTTTCAACATTTTAAAGGCCCAATGATGATAAAAATCATGACAAATTAGCTATTACGAATGACAACTTTTGCATATGAGATCTGCATGATTAAATAGATTGCATCCAGGTTAGCCTGCATCTGTATTTATAGGGTTTCCAAAGCTGTAGCAATTTCACAACAATGTTATCTCTATTATCAATGGATTGAGTACACTTGACATTAACCAAAAACACATCATTCTCATATAGTTGCATCATCATTCACATACATTAGAAAATAGTATCACACAATTCATCCATCCATGCATCACATCATAATATTTGCATCAAAAAACACAAAAAAGACGTGCATCACATCTCATTTACATAATCAAAATCATTTCAGATAATTGCATTAGGAAACTGGTTCACTAAGCTTAAATGAGTGAGTCTCTTCAGATTTCCAAGAAAGTTAGGAAATATGTCAGGTTTTGTGAAGCCTAAATTAACAAAGAATCAACTGATGACAACCTTCCCACAACTCTTAGAAGTTGGATAGATTCACTCATTTAAGCTTAATTCCCTAGAAGTTTCGGAGCATTACAAACTCAGTTAAGCATAATCATTTGCATCACATAATCATAATCCCTCTTACAAAACATCATACATCATTTACATAATCATTACATCCCATTATAATTACATCCATACATAATCAATATGAACATCACATATCATCACATTGCATAAATCATCATTGCATACATCACATAATCATGCATTATCATATCATCATTGCATACATTCTACAATCACCACATAAACATCATCATTGCATAATCATCATAATCAACATCATAATCACATAGAATCACATTTTCATACATCATTCATCCATTCATTACATCATTTATTTACATAAGAAAAGTACAAAAACATCACATACATTTCATCACATTGGCATAATAGGATCCATCATTGTTGGCTCATTCAGAATTGTAATCCATGGGAAGGGATGTGTAAACATATACTAAGCATACTCAGCTGATATCAATGCATCGGTAATATCTAGACGAACCTCCCAAGGGACGGCCTGTAATCCCCAAAAGTGCTCAACTGCTACATCGTAAGACAAACATGGCCCCCACTCGGTCGAATATGTCTATTGTCGAGCATAATGTACCACTCCCTGCGGCATACCCTAAACACTACCATACTGTCTCAGTACCCTCAGCAACAAGAATATCTCAATGATAAACCATGTACGACCAATCAAATATAGGGACTAACACAAAAAAGTCATCTCAGCATCATCCTCTGGACATTGCTCGCAATCAACATATGGCCACCACACCACTGACTCTAAATCATCCAAGGTCCTCCTCTAGTACTCCAACTTTCCCAACCTAGGCTGAGTAAGTCGACCAACATAAATGTGAACATATGGCCTCATGGTTGGTCGTTGTCTATCTCCCACTGGCCGACTGACTGCTATGTGCTCCCAAGCCAAGGCCTGGAGCAATGTGACACCCACTGACAAAGTCGCTCCTCGCAGATAAACAACCTGATGCACATTGTGGTACAAATGGGCCAACATATAGCAACCCTATGCATATCTAGTACCTTGCGCAATCATGCTCTCTAGGATCCTCCCCTAGCCAACTGGTAGTCCCTTTGACCTGCGATCAGGACAAACGAACCCTCCAATAAATCTGGCTAGCACAGAAGGAAAAGCGGCATATGCATCGACCATGTCCCTCCACGGAATCTCATACCCACATATATGGTCATCCGCAAAAACCCGACATAGTGCATTAGTCCTGCCCTGCTCCCAAGAATCATATAAAACCAACTCTCCAACCATGGGAATTCATAGAATCCAGTAGACATCCTCAGGTGTAACTATAATCTCACTAGTGGGAAAATGGAAGGTGTTATTCTCACTATGCCACCTCTCCGCTAACGCTGTCAATAAACCCCTATTCACCCTAATCTAGGGCATATCTATGAGTGAAGACAAACTGCATCGTGCAATAATGGTTGTCTCAGGTGGTGTCAAGTAGGGAATCAAATCCCATGTCCTGGGAAAGTGCTCTCTGATTTGTAAATTGGTCAACGGCTCCTATCATCATAAAATATCACAAATCTGCCAATCAAATCAATCACTCAATCAGCTAATCAATCGACATCAATCAATCAAAATCAATCACCTTATCAATCTAATCAGCTTTGGTGAGACTTTGATCAAATCTTGTGAGCATCAATCAACTCAACCTCGCCTATCATGAGGTTTATCAATCAATCAATCGACATCAATCAAATCAACCTCACCTATCTTGAGGTTTATCAAATCAATCAATACACCTCGCCTATCATGAGGTTCATCAATCAATTCAACCTCGCCTATCATGAGGTTTATCAAATCAATCAATGCACCTCACCTATCATGAGGTTCATCAATCAATTCAACCTCACCTATCATGAGGTTTATCAAATCAATCAACCTATAATTAAGCATCGCCTATCATGAGGTCAATTATCATCATCCTATCATTGAATCTCACCTATCATGAGATCAATGGACATTTAACCTATCAACATTATAAATCATCATCAAATCACAAACTGATGCGATAAAACATCATCGAAATCAAGGAGTCTCAACAAGAAAATCCTCAAATTTCCCCAATGCACTAAAACAATGTTTCTATGTATTGAAAGACTCGATGCACTAGAGAAATCCATCAATGTGCTAAAATAGATCTTCAATGCTCCAAACTACTCTATGTGCCATTTCATTTGCTCAATGCATCAGAACAGGGCCCCAATGCGCCAAAGTATCCTATGCGCTACTTTGGTCTCTCTATGTGCTAATCTAATTGTCCTAAGCGCTAATCAAACCTATCATGAGGTCAATTATCATCATCCTATCATTGAATCTCACCTATCATGAGATCAATGGACATTTAACCTATCAACATTATCAATCATCATCAAATCACAGACTGATGAGATAAAACATCATCAAAATCAAGGAGTCTCAACAAGAAAATCCTCAAATTTCCCCAATGCAGTAAAATAATGTTTCTATGTATTGAAAGACTTGATGCGCTAGAGAAATCCATCAATGCGCTAAAACAGATCTTCAATGCGCCGAACTACTCTATGTGCCATTTCATTTTCTCAATGTGTCGAAATAGGGCCCCGATGCGCCAAAGTATCCTATGCGCTACTTTGGTCTCTCTATGTGCTAATCTAATTTTCCTAAGCACTAATCTAACCTATGCGCTAATTCAGAAAGCATGTGCGCTACATCATTCAATGCGCTAGTTCATCTATCTTGTGCACTACATCGATAGACCTATGCGCTAATGTGTCCTATGCGCTAGAACAGTTGTTCTATGTGCTACTTCAGTCTTCCTATGTGCTAAAACATTTCAAAATCTGAATTCAAAGGAAAACAAGCAGGAAAATCAAATGTGCGAAATACAAGACAATTTTCGGGGCACTCACCGAATGTTTGTACGCTGTTGGGTGGTTGTGTCGCCTGAGTCGCTCGAACTGGTGCATGTGGTAAGGTATCACCACTATGCTCCAAGTCTGCTCAATCAGTTTCACTCACAAATTTTTCAAATTGTAAAATGCACAAATGAACTTTCTAATCAACTTTTTAACCTTTTAAAGGTTACTTAAGTGGCATTTTATGGGGTTATTTTATTTTTATTTTTCAAAGGGGCCTTAATTAATCAGATTATCACATGTTGAGTTCTACATCATTTTTTGGGAGGCACAAAATTTTGAGATCATCATCAAAACATCAAAATTTTCAAAATTTCTAAAAATCCTAAAAAATTCCAAAATTCACCGATTTATCTCTCGAGGGGGCATATATCCGTCATCATCTGAAAATCAGCGTCTGGGGCATCAAAAAAAAATTATCGGCATCGGTATCAAAAAAAATTTAAGCAACGTGTAAACACATTACTTCAAAGAAGGGAAAAATGTATACACCTAAAATCGGTCAAGACATTTAATTAATTAAATACTATTTATTTAATTAATATTCGACTACGTATAAATAAATTCTCAATTTATTAATATAGTTCACCCTTTTCTAATTCTCCAAATCTAAAATCATATTCTTCTAATTTAATTAAATAAAAAAATTTCCATAAGCTTGTTTTATTTAATTAAGTTTCATTAATCCCAGATTAGGAATTCAAGCATATGTCTACAACTTTTCATGCCACCTCACCAAGGTCACATGAAATTAAATAATTCTAATTTTTAATTAGAATTATCTTCAAACACATGGCTTATTCCTCACACACTTCTTCAACAAACTTTCAAACACATGGTTTTTCTCTCACACTTCTCTTCCATCTATTTGGCATGTTGTCTTTGGTCAAGAGATTCCTCCATCCATTTGGCATGTTGTCTTTGGTCAAAGGGACACCTTTTTGATTCTCTTCATCTCCACCGTCCATCCCTCTTGTTTGAATCTGGATCGTCGATCGTTGCCACATCACAAGATGATTGGAAAAGCCTATAAATACAACCCTTTGCCATTGTATTTTGCATCCCACATTCAAGTAGAGTTATCATGCAAGAATAGTTGTGAGCATTGGAGCATTTGGAGTCTTATAGTTAGAGTCATGTTTTTCTTTGTAGTTGTATATAGAATCATGTTTAGCTTCATATTTAGCACTGTGGAATCATATGTTACTTTATAGTTGCATTTTATACCACACTTTACTTTATAGTTGCATTTTATACCATCCTTTGCTTTATAGTTGCATTTTAGATTAGTATATTCATATTTAGCATTTGAGCA
>VDFB02291368.1:0-24602 GCA_007258455.2 Sequoia sempervirens | reverse complement strand
GTTTCTTTGTTTCTTTTGAATTGCTTTCCCTTCAATTCTTTTCTTTCTTGTTTGTGTGCTTTCATTCTTTTGATTTATTCATTCTGGTGTTTGTCTTTAATTTTCATAGGAAATTTGTTTTCTATTGTGTTGCATTGTTTTTTTAAATGTTTCTTTATGTTTTATTCTCTTTATTAAATTGTTTCAAGATCATTTGCAATATTTCCCTTTCCTTTCTTTTGGTTTTTTCCTTTCTCTCTTAATTTCATTTTATTTGTTCCTTTTAGGTTATTTTTTCTTAGATTTATATTTAATCATTGCTCTCTTATTCTCTCTTCTTATATTTCCTCTCATCATATCTCTTTATTAATTGATTTCTTTTCTTGATTTATTCTTCTTTGTATTAATTTTATTAGTAATATTACTAGCAATTCCCTGTAGTAACAAGTAGTAATGAGCCAATAGGCAACGCACACCATGAAAGGGGGTGATGTATGAACAATTTATGCAAGGATATATTTGAATGTGAATGGCATGAAAGGGTACAATAGCTATATATAGATGTAGAGAATATAGTTAGACAAGGAAATCTAGCAAACAATACAATGGTTTGCTAAATATATTATGCACAATAATGAGAGTGATTGAGTGGGAACAATATTGTATCCCTTTGTTCCCTTACAATTTAAACTATAATGGGGAGGAAAGGAGGGTGTTAACCCTAATCGGTCGACTATAAGAAGCACATGTATATAATGGTTAGAGTGTGCAAGCAATAGTTGGTGAGGAAATATCTTTGTAGATTATACATATATACACATATAGAGGGCTAGTTGATGAAGAATTGTATCAATGTTCAATTAGTTAAATTAAGTTTTATTAGTCAATCAAAACATAATATTATTATGCATAGGATTCAATGTCTAAATTGATGATATTACTAATGTGAAATCACTTGAAAAACAATAATTTTGACATTAAATTAGATGGATTCATCATTATAATAATTTAGCCAGCAACTAACAAAGAATGCTACATCAACTATACTTAAAACAATCTAAAAGTAATATTAATATCATTAAGTTTTATCACTAATCTATATTTAGATAGGAAATAATAAATCTGGAATAGTACTAAGTAAATTCATAATTATCTAACAACACCCCATAATTTGACAACTACATTATTATATAAACCCACCCCATAATTTAACCATTGTACCAATCTAAAAATAATATCAATATCATTAAGTTTCATTAGCTAATTAAAATAGAATATTATTATGGATAAGGTTGAATGTCTAAATAATTAATGACATTAGTAATGTGCAGTTAGACAGAAAGTAATAATTGTGGCATTGTATTATTTGTATTCATCATTACATGAGAGCCACAAAACGCAAGCATTAAACACAAACCCTAAAAATATTCACACTAACAAACACATACAACAAACTCTCCTTTCTCATGAAAATCTCTCCACAAATTGAAATAATACAAACTTTGGAACATAGAATCAACAACATTAATTATTTTTTTATCTATTCCAACCAAAACAAAAAATGAAAGCCATAAATCAAACAACGTCACTTTCTACAACCACCCACATACAGAAAGCCACAATATAAGTCGAGCTATACAATAACAATCGACAAAAGCTCCATACCATCTATAATTTAATTCCCTTATAAACATAGCCACCAAACACAAACATTAAACACAAACCATACGAAAGTTGACAATAACAACCCATACAAAAAAGATAATCTTAAACATATAAATTTTTTTGTTAATCCTAGGCTAGTAAGATGGCAATTTGTACATACAAAATACAAAGTTAAAGTCAACACAATGAGGATTTCTCTCCACCCTACCATATTGGGTCATGGAGCCTCATGGACCCTCACCAAACCCCTAAGTAGGAATATAGATTCACAACCACTGTAATTAGTGATGAAATGAATATTGTGCATTATAATCAATATCAAGTAGATTAAGATATCATTGTCTATTTGAAAATTATTACTGAATTTTACAGTCACTAACATTATTCAGGAAGGTTGTTTGTAACACGTTAGTGTATGGAAGACTGTATTATTACTGGAGCATGGTCTACAAGGAAAAGGAAAATGTGTTAGTGTGATAAATAGACAACATCAATACATAATAACTAAATCAGAAAATGTAAAGCCTTATACAATTAATGATAGATTATGCAATACAGTTGCAATAGAACAAAGTAAGTAAATAAAATCTAGCCATACCTTGTGTAGGGAATGAATTGAAGTTGGGCATAGAAAAGGAGGTCTACTCTCCATCCTACCATATTGGCTCATGGAACGTCATTAGCTATTCTTTCTTGGAAAAGGGAGTTCAAGAACTAGGATGTAGATTCATAACTACAATTACAATCACTTGATCTTCATAGTTGGTTGAACTTGGCTCACAAAGGCCATCCATCTCTTTACCATCTAAACTCGACTATTAACACCCAAGTTCTTGAACTATCTTTCCCAAGCAAGAACGACAATGAACTGATCAGCAAGGCAATTTGAAAATCCAAGCACAAAATGCAAAGTATAAAAAAAAGATCAAGAGGGAATTGACAGCAACCCAAGACAACACCAACTAAAATTGAAAGAACATAGCCTTTTTTAGAGGAAATTGTCAATAATCAAACACCATATCTTAGCCAAGACAACAATAATCAACAATGCCCAATGGAATCTAACATGAAGTGTATAAGATCAACCACTTCACTATTTTGTAAGCATAACCTAAAGAGCATGATATTTTAATGAATTATATGTTAGAAAGATAGCAAATTTTACATAAGAAATATAAAATAAAACTCTAAACAATAAGGCTTTCTCTCCACCCTACCATATTGGGTCATGGAGCCTCATCAACTCTCACCAAACCCCTAAGAAAAAGCATACATTTCGCACCACTCTCATAAGTAGTGAAATAAATATTTCCCACTACAATCAATATATACAGTAAATTAGGATCTGATTGTGTAACTGTGAATTGTTACTAATTTCTGAGCCACTATCATTATTCTGAAAGCTTGTTTGGAAGAAATTAGTCCATTAAATATTGTATTATAGTTGGAATATGGTCTACAAAAATAGCATAAAACTGTGAGGTTTACAATGCCGATTATTGAAAAATAGAATGAAACACATAAAATTAACAATCTTATTTGATTATAGCCATTGTAATAGAAAGCTAAAAACTGATAGTGACAACCCAATGCAAAAAAATTACTCCAAAGGCTAGACCTTTAGGTTGCAATGAATTGAGGTGTGCATAGAGAGAAGGTGGTATGCTCTCGACCCTATGATTTTGCATTTTGTAGCGTTATCGACTATCAGCAGAGAACACCAACTTTTATGCTTCCTCTCTAATATTGGGTCACTAATACTGTTATAAATGGTGATATCAATATTCCCATTGTATTAGCCACTCTTTTAATCTCTTCATCTTCACAGTTGTTTCAAATTTGATTCATCTATTTAGCAACTATATTGGAATATCAACATCTCACTTGTTGAACTATCTCTCCTAAAGGAGAAGCATGCTTTCTAGAGAAACTACAAATATGAAGAGATTATAGAACTAACTAAGACAAAGAAAATGATGGGGGTGGTAGAATAAAAACTATACAACTCATTTTTCTTGTCTCAATTACATGTGTACCCATTTTCTATATTCTTCCTTGCTTCTATCTCCAGTGCCTACAAAAAATGTACACGAATTTATCATAAACATTTAAATTTTTTTATGAATGCTATCTCAGAAGGTTAGCAATTTGCACATGAAAATCATAAAATAAAACTCAACATTTGAATTTTTCTATGAATGTTATCTCAAAAGGTTAGCAATTTTCACATGAAAATCATAAAATAAGCCCTACTCTTCAACTTTCCATACTGGGTTATGGAACCTCATCAGCTCTCACGAAACCCCCAAGGAAGAATATACATTACCCACTACTTTGATCAATGGTGAAATCAATATTACTTATGACAATCAATTTAGTGTACATGAGGATATGATTATCTATTTGATCATTGTCACTCATTTCCCAGTCACTATCATTATTTTGTAATGTTGTTTCTACCAGATTAGTTCATAAAATACCACATTATAGCTAGAATATGGTGTGCGTGAATTACAAAAAGTTGTGAAGTTAATTGTGTTGATTATAGAAGAATAGAATGGAGCACACAACATTGACCATTTTAATGCATCACACCCATTGTGGTGGGAAGATAAAACTTATAGCTACAGTCCTATTGAATGGAGTAACTATAATTTAGCCATACCTATTGTGCGTCAGAGAATACAGTGTGCCATAAACAAAACAAGGCCCGATTTCCACCCTACCATATTTGCTCATGGAGCAGTGTGTGCTCTCACCAAACCCCCGAGCAAGAGAATAAACTATCCACCACTATGATCAATGGTGAGGCCAATGTTTTTCCCACCAATCAGTGAATAAAATATCTAATCGCATGGTAATGCCTATGAAGGACAATTGTTTTGGTTAGTAGGCAACAAAGAATTCACAAAATATAAAACTTATAGAAATAATGGCGAATGAGAGGCAATGGAATTGCAGTAGAACAAAGTAAGTGAGTAAAATGTAGAATTGCCTTGTGTATGGAGTGGCTTGGAGTGTGCACATATAAAATGAATCCTAGTCTACAGCCTAGCATATGAGGTTATCAAGCATAACTGGCTATGACCAAATCCCTGAGGACTAACATTAATTGTGCACCACTTTGGCGAATGTTGAAGGCACTGCTATTACATCTAAGTGATTTTTTTAGTGGAATTAAACGTTATATATTTTCTATAATTTCACATGGAGTTGTGTAATAAGAAATGGTAAAAAAGATACGTAGCTTTACATTATATAGATATAGAATAAAGGTGAAGAACATAGAGCATAAAAGTGGAAAGGGAAGAATATTACCCGAATCCAGAGAACAATAATCAACTCTCACTTGGAGAGAAGAACACAATCTGTAGAACTTAAATTTTTTTATTTGCATGCACATAGGAAATAAGCATCACTTTGCACAGGGAATAATACTTTCCATTTAAAACTCACCAAAATAATTGGGTAGTTTGGCATAGTTTCAAGAACGCATTGTTGAGTGTTGAGTTCTGGATTCAGCTGCCTAACATACACAATAGACATTATAGACAAGAATTATACTGCATGTATATCCAACATGTGGCTATCATTAGGGATCACAAAGTAGTAGGGAAAACACTTAGTAAGTATTAGGTGGTTAGCCAGACATGATAGTCATATAGACAAAAACATCATCGACACATATATCTACATAGAACTCTATCAAGATATTCTATCCACTAAGAACATTGTAAACAAAATAAAAAGAACATTCTCTTTAGAACAACTCACAGGTAACTGTCAATATTGAATTGTGTATACATATATGCATAGGTATCTAACACATGAACCAATATCTAGACACATGCGTACAAGGAAGTTGTATAACACAGGTATATGCCAATTGCATGCATGTATATTTATGCATATGCATGTGTAAATGGAGACATATATACAACTACGTTCACAAGTAGATATATGAGCAGCTGTAGATAGCAATATGCATGCTAACAAGAAAAATAACTCTATATAAATAGTACAAAATTAAATCAAAAATATAAAAAAAAAATTTAACAAAATTATAGAAAACATAATCTATAGAAAAAAAATAACTGTATATTTTTTACCTAGAGATTGCAACATATACTTCATTGTCTTAATAAATAACTAGTGAAAAAGAGAACAAAGTAATAGCGATAAAGAGTAAAGGTCTATTTGGTCTAGTATGGAGTGCAAGGGAATTAAAAAAACTAAATGTCGAAACAAGATGAACTTAAAGAAGTATACAAAGTCCCAATTAGATTTGCTTCTTTTTCTCTTCAAAAGGAAACACAACAACTACATTTGGAGCCTACTCAATTATGGGAGAATTAGTAGACAAATATGATAGTAATAGCTTGCACTCAGCTTCAAAGTTAAGCTTAGCAACCTTTACTATTGTTTTTTTCAGTCTTCTTTATGAATTATAAGTTTGGGTTTTGATTAGAAGTGTGAAAACAAATGCCATGTAGGTGACAACATTGATAATAGACTCGACACTCATTTCAGCAGTTGACTTATATTGCAACATGTAAAGCTCTTTTGTTGACATTTGTAATAGGCTTGTTGCAGCCTCATCAAAAGTAGTTTCCCAAATCTCGCCTATGTGGTATTCAATCTTTATTTGCAATAAATATTAGAAGTCGCAGTCACCTATCACTTTCTGGAATTTTGGGAAAAACCATTTATTTTTGTCAGATTGTTCACACTTTTTTTTGCACTTCCTACCATTCACCTCCAATGGGAATGCAGCATAAAAAAATGCATCAGCTTTTATCAATTTGATTTTTGCCTTGAGAGTAGCTTGCAAAGTCTCTGGCAAGCCAAGGAAGTGGTCAAACATGTATGCAATAGTAACTCTCCCATTTTCCAAAGTGACTTTTTGAGGGACTGGACGAGGGGGCTCAATAGTAGGTGGAGCAATCTAGCCTCTCTCAATCAATGGTTGGGCCTCTGGAATGTCAGGGTTTATATAGAGAAGATTTCATGCGGTTGTGTTAAGAACAGCTCCATTAAAGTACCCAACACGTGCATTTTTCACAACAAGGATGAGAGCTGAACCAGGGGTGTACAACCCCTCTAAATCATGACCCTTTGCTTCCCAAGTTGAGCCCCACAAATTAACATAAATTGAAAAATATGACATATCATTAAGCTTAATAGTCCTCTAAATTGTTTGGGACTAATCTTTTCTTTGTATGGCCAAAACCATTCCCACATGCACCACAGTGCCAATAATGTAAATTAAACTATTATTAGTGCAATCTTCAATTTTATTTAATGGTGTGAAACAAAATACTTTCTCTGGAACAAAGGCCTCATCATCACAAGACTTTAACATTGAATTTTGATCTAGAATTATTTCCATCTGGCTATTCAGCTTATTAAATTTTTTGTCTGCTTGTCTCACTGATCCCTTTGACACATAGTAAGTAGGTCCCACCTCAACCTTGTCATAATGCATTTCTGCAATCTCATTAAAGCATGTAATTTGTATTTATGTTCCCTCATCATCAATGATATCAAAGCTGAATACCTACCCCTCATGGCCTTGCTTGCTATAATGGTGCATATCCCTCTTTCTTGTTACATAGCCTTTTATTGTCCATCTAGTTTGGTAAACGTTCAACCCTATAATAGGGCTGATTTTTGCAGGGGCATCTTGCTGGTTTTGTTATGTGTTAATTCCAAACATGGAGGCTCATTTTTATGGGGAGGGTGACTCACAACCAACTTTATGTTCTTCTTGATCTCTAAACAAATATTTGGGTTTTCCAATTAGCTGGTAATCTATCATCTTCACATCTAGGGACAGTATGACAATTGGCCTGGAATGAAATGAAGAATAAATACTTCAAAATGCAGCACCCACAAACAAGGAAGTAGAAAACTACAAGAACAAGCAAGGCACAACTATATCAAACCTTGATTCTTGTAGCTTTCTAGACAAATAGTTTGGGCATGTGCAGGATCATGGTATGCCAAACAGGCCCTTAAGTGGCAAAAAATTCAGAAAAATCAGTGTTAGGCAACTTGATGTAAATATTTGAATAAGTTATCTATATTATTTCAAAAATATGTAAGAATAGAATTTGTAGAAAATTGAATGTAGTTTCTAAAATACTAGGTTTATTTAAAAAAACAAAATCTATTTGGTGAAAATTTGAAATTTCAATGCTAGTACTTAAATTTCAGGGAAAAAATAAGAAGTAGGTGTCATTCCACCACCCCACTAAGTAAATGATAATATTTTTGTAAGATTTTATATATAGTAGAGGACTCCATGTTCGGATGTGATGCATATTTTTGTAATTTTTTCCAAGTAAAATAATTAATTATGAATTTTTATTACAACTTTTAGAAAATATAAAACTTACTCAACGGACTACCGTGAACTTGGTCAAAATTCATGAAATTTAATTTTTTTTAATCCTATATGCGAAGCTATAGAATGCGATGCATGTTTTGGATTAAAAATATGATACCATTTGAAAGTTATAGATGTTTTCAATCACCTATCGGACCAGATCTAATTCTAATAGAAATGAATAATAATTATTTATTAAATTCAAATTAAATCATAATTTATATTTTTGGAAAGCTGAGAATCTCCTCTAAAAACCCTTTTCGTTTCATTAATTTTGGGTGAAAAAAAAGTCGTCAGCCACATACCCTACAAATATTGCCACTTTTTGGCATACCATGATCCTGCACATACCCGTTTGTCAAGCACACAACCAAACCTATTTTCAATTTTCCTATAAACAAAAGGTCATTGTACTTTCTAGGTAGAGTTCCCATCTACATGTGGGATCCATCACATAGCACAACTTTGTATCGATCAATTGGTCTTTGATCGCCTCCTATTTTTTGGTAAGACATTAGTTGGAGCACTGGAGATGGGACAACATCCCCAACATCTATAGAGCGTAGTGCATCTATTGTTAAGGTTGGATTCACATTTGTAGCATACAAGGCAATTAAACTCAGTATAGTGGTAGAAATGACATCTGTATTACTATGGCTCAACTCTAAAAAGAAACAACAATATTGACACATTTGCAAACCAAGACATTTTTCCCTCTAAGATCTAACTTACTCCAAAAAGGCCAATAAACTAAATGGGAAACAAGACATATGATTTAAATATAAATAAGTTAGAACATATATAATATTAATTATCAATGTAAATGAACTGTTACTTTTATTTATTTGGCGTACTTGAGAAACTGACAAGGAAATTGGCAGCAACAATCAACTAAACAACAAACACACTTAGAGGAGTGTTTCTTGAGGATTGTTCCCCAGCCTCAGAAGAGATAGAGACCACTGACATTGCTCTATCTGCTCTTTTTAGTAATAAAGAGCTACAATTCCAGAGGGTGGCTAGGAGTTCTATGACTTCAAAACACAACATCAACTCTTAATTTGTTTACACAACCATTAAGAATATGGCATAAAACAATTAATAATAACAAGGTCTTCAATGATTCAACAAATACTTAACATACAATTTTTTATTCTAGGTTCACTATGTCAATATTAAAATTCTTGCTTTTGTCCCCTAGAAACACCAACAGTATGAATGAAAACAAATAATTAGCAAGACATGCTTCAATGTTCTATGTAATAGTGATATGAAGTATAAAATTTGAAATATGTCATGTTTAGGCTGACAAAAATAACTAGTTTGAGTAAAACAATAAACATTGGAAAGAATAGAGATGCACATTGCTTACATCCACTTTGGTTTACATGCAAATCTACACACAACAAAATATAATATTGTCTTATTTATGGCTTTTCTTATTTGTAAATGACTGCAATATACTTAAATCCTGTGTTCTTCTCCACAACAGAACCTAATAAGAAGAATTAGCATTTGGCCATGGGAAACATTGGATGGAATTATTCCCAACCTGCGTGTTGCCAGGTATCCGACATCATATAGCAAGTGTTATTCTATTATTTTTTTTAAAAATTTAAAAGAGTTTGGTGCAGTGATAGAGAAGGAGAGCAAATGGCATTAGCATTAATCATTGCACAGTTTCCATGTAGTGATGATGGTGCATATATATACATATATATACATGTACATATATATACATATATATATATATATGTAGGTACACACACACATATATATACATATCTATATATATACACATACATATATATATGTATACAAAGAGACATATAGGTAGATACATATATACACATATATATTTATATGTACATATATATATATAGACATCCATGTACACATCTATGTTTATACATATATATGCACATATAATTATACATACATATATATATATATATATATATAAGAATATATATATGTTTGTATATATATATTTGTAAGAATTATCACAATGCACATGTTTTGCAACCATCAACGCATGCAAAGAACAAAAGATAACGACCAACCACCTTCACAAAATTTCTACAACTAGTGTCAATTTTGATAGTTCTATGTTCATTTGCAAGAAGCCATCAACAAGGGATTGAGGGAAGACAAACCAAGCAGGAAGAGGTGCGATTGAAGGAAATTGAGAGATGTGCATATTTGTAAAACCGTTCATGTAGTATTTTTGAAACAACTTATCTTAGTTGCAAAAGCATATTGTTGGTTGTTGCTTTGTTGGTTGGTGCAAATTTTATGGTTTATGAGTTATGTCTAGCCGCCATTGGGTGCAAGAAATATTGTTTCTTTTCTGCATTTGATGTGTTCCATACATTAATTATAGTATAAAGGAAGCCCTATCTTACATCTCACAATTTATATACAATTGGATAAACAAGAGCTACAATCAAAAGTATTTCAAGGAGATGTAAACCATACAACAAGGAATCTCAAAGCCAGCTTGCATTCAAGAGACCACACATCCATACAACATTTTACCTCACCTGACTGGTTGAGGAGGCTATAAATTCAAAGCTTGTCTTACCTATGATTATTCCTTGCTTATGGATGGACAACATATTATAGCCAAGAGAAGATTTTAATTCCTAGCCTTCTTGGCAAGGAAAATGAGGGAAAATTCAGTCTAGATGTTTGTGCTCTTTCCACAAGTGTTAAAAGAGTGTGGCCTTATGGGAATTTTCACTTATATTTTTTTAGAAGGGAAGTCCATTTGCAACCTTAGCCTTGGTATGTGGGAAGTTGGAAAATGAGAAAGGCTTGCAAGGATTCCAATTGAAGTATACAGAAGGGAACCAACGAGTAAGATTACAAAAGACAACATTGAAGATAGGCTATATAGCAATGACTATTTAATTGGATTGCAACCATAAGGAGCAAACAAAAAGGAAAAATTAAACATAAATGAGTAAGACTACAGAAGACAACATTGAAGATAGGCTATATATTAATGACTATTTAATTGGATTGCAACCATAAGGAGCAAACAGAAAGGAAAAATTAAACATAATAGGTTTCAAAGTTTAAAAGCCATGCAAGAAAAATAAATTTTGTTGCACTTCTTCCCACTTGCTTCAAACAAACATCTTCTCGCCGACTTGTCTACATAAGAATAGGAAAAACACTATCACATTCGACAAATTTCTTTTGCATTTCCAACCACCCTCCCTTGCAAAAAATACAAAATAGCGGCCTCCCACCTTCGCAGAAGCTACACAAAACTTAATCCAGCTTGCACCCTCACAGAAGCTGACCCTCCTCGCTCTTGGCTCTCATATCAGGTATAGCAATAGAATGACACCAAACAATGCCTCATTGAAAATTTACCAACATTCATTTTTGTTCCTCGAGGCGTTAAAGAGTAGATGTTATTACAATGATCCCCAATACATGCAAAGCATACAACAACTAATGTTGACATGAACCAATGTTTAATTTATGCAACCTTCTCTATCCATGAGGCCCGAGAAATGTCACCCAATTCCCAAAGTAGCCAACAACCACCTCTGCTACCCTTTCGCGACCACTAAAAGCCAAACAATGTGGGAGGCTAACAAAAATTTTGGCCAAGCTTATAACCCACCCTCCACCCTATCCCCAGTCACTGTAAACAAAAAAACTGGCGAGCCCGATGAAAATTCTGAGCAAAGTTGACGCAAACAGTCTATCGGATAAATATATATATACATGTATACACATATACATATATATATGTATATGTGTATATATGTATATATATATATACATATAACACATATACATATATATATACGTACATATATATATATATATATATATATACATATGTCTACATGCATACTACACACAATATATACATATACATATATCTACATATGTGTATGTACACACTATACATACCACACATATACATAGATATACATTTAGATATAGATATATATGTATATGTATATGTGTATGTAAAAATGATTCATATATATATATATATTGTTGTATGGTTTCCGTGTAGTGGTGATGGTGCAAGTACCATATGTTTTAAAGTCCTTGGAAAACAAAAGGAATGTCTATCCAATTATCGATAGCGTATTCTTTGGTGTCATTGTGAGGGTTTTTGTTATTGTTGAAGGTAGCAGTGAGTGCTACCTATGAATTTCAGCATTGTATGGCAATGGTTACAATGGGATAAACAAGTTAATGTTATGCAATTCATTCTGTTGATGTCCACCTTAGGATATATTGTTCCATTTAGCATTTGTAGTTGCAACAAAACAAAATAATCAATTTTTTGGTTGCTATATATATATACACACACATGTCCATACAAAGATATATACATATCAAAAAGCCACATACATACACACATATATACATATATATATATATATAGATATACATACACACACACACACATATATATATACATACATGCATATACACATATATATAAACATGTATATACACATATATAGATATCTATAGAGATATACATATACATATATACATCTATATACATAGACAGATATAGTTACACATATTGTATGCTTTGCATGTACTTGGGGATATCATAATAACAACTGCCCTATTAATGCCCTAGGGAAGAAAGAGAATGTATGGATAATTTTCAACGAACGGTTGTGCAATTTTTGTGAAGGTGGTTGAAGGTTATCTTCTGTTTCGCCGCACACATCGATGGTTGCAAATGGTGAGGGTTGTGATAATTTTGTGGTCTTGTTTGGAAAATTGTTGACAAAGAACGAAGGAAAGAGGAAGAAAGCAACAAGGGGTGTTATTGAAAGAAGCAGATAGAGGTGCATCTGATATGGGTTTTTCTTGAAGGAAATATTGTTTTGTTGTGTCGATTTTTGTTAGAAAGACTATATATTTTTGTGGGTTTTGGCATGTTGGTGACTGCTATTTATATTTTTCCATTTATGGATTTGGTTTCGTGTGAGTGGTTGGAAAATAGTTAATCCTTTGTGATTTTGGTGAATGCTGAAATTGAGATATCTTGTGTTTTCTTGGTTTTCCCTTAAAGATTTGTTTTTTTTTTTGTAAATGCTATTTGAGACTTGGTAGATGTGTGTTCAACTTTTTTTTCAGCCCTACCGGATTAAGATGTCGAACTTGGGTCTTCGTTGTCATGTAAAAGGTGGCAGGCATTTGGAACAAGGATAAAGGAGACTGGCAAAATGACCAAAGTGTATAGGAGGCCAGTGAAATGTCATTAGCATTGACATACATATATAAACACACATATATATGTATATATATATATATACATATATGTACACATATATATATAGATATATATAGACATATATACAAATACATACATATATCTACACACATACAATTGGTGAATGTTGAAATTGAGATATATTGTCCTTTTGTAAATACTATCTTAGAACAATAGCAATGTGTACATGTAAACTAAAAAATAAAACTCAAGACAATAACAGTCTTGTGTGAATGGTTGGAAAATAGTTAATGTGCTATGTTTTTTTGCTGAATCACCCCATCTAGCTTACGATTGAAACCAGTATTGATTCATTTAGTGTTGGCATTTTTGTGGTGAAGGTTTTGAGTCGATATGTTACTGGGAGATTTTTGTGTTCTGTGGGTTTTGTATGCAAGGTACTTTTGGAAGCCGTGTTTTTGTTTCTATTTAGAATAGGTCACAGATAGTTGTAAATTTTGAATGGTGTATGCATATATGCATAGATATCCAATAGGTGATCGAATATCTACACACATATGTACCAGCAAGTTGTATAAGACAGGGAAATGTGAATTGCATGCACATGTGTTTATGTATATATGCATATGTAAATAGAGACATACATACAACTATGTTAATAGCTAGATATATGAGCAGGTCTAGATAGCAATACTTTGTTGACAGTGATATTGTTTGATTTATGGTTTGGCTTTTGCACGTATGTTTGTCTATGCATTTGGCATTGTCATTTTTAGTGTTTTGCGAGTTTGGCCATCTACGTGAGTGTAGATAGCAATATTGTTTCCTTCACAACTTTTCTTTTGTGGCGATGGTTGGAATGCAGTGAAATAGTTAATTTTATGTATGTATGCCATTTGATGAGGGAACAAACATTGTTTATGTTAGGCTTAATTATTTGGTAGTACTAAAGGTTTCCACCTAAAGATGCTTGTTTTCTTTTTTCAGCCATTAGTTAAAATAATTATTGCATTGGCTATGGAAGGTTTAATTTCTCTGTGTGAACATATGACCCAAGATTTACTACGGGTGTATAAAAGACCCCACAAGAATTGATAGGTTTCTTGTTGTTCCCTTAACAGTAATTGTACCACCAAGAAAAAAACATTTAGTTTAACACATTAGTAAAATTACTATGCGGATTACTTTCCCAAGATAGCAATGCGTTTATTTATAGCTAGGCCAAAATTTGAATAAGAATAGAATCACTACCTAGCCATATCAATGATAATTTGGCCATCCACCTTAGAACATTTTTTTCCAAACCATAATTATTCCTTGACCATACCTTATTATTATTTATTCAAAGATCTCAATATTAACAATATTATTATTAAACCTAAACGACGGTTCAAATAGCCAATCGGGCAATTATTAGCTAGCCACCATTTAAATTATCAACAACATATTTTTATCTTACCATTATTAATTCATAACAATGACATTAATTTTCTTTAACCAATAACCCTAGTAATTCCAATATTATGTTTAAGTCCAACAATAAACAAAGGTATTATTGACCAATCATGCACTTATTATTTAGGTGTTGATTAACTATCATTACACCTTTATTTTAACAATTATCCTAAGTTAGAATATCAATAGTGATCAACACTAGATAATGCTATTATTGTTCCTCCACGATCGATAGTAATAGTATTACTTAACTCCTTTTTTTTGTGTTATTTGACCCATGGACAATTAATAATAGTATTATTTTAACTTAATTATGATTTACCTAATATCATTATACTCTTCTTTTATATTATTAAAAATTATTCTATCATGCCCATAAATTTTACTAGAAAAAGAATCCATAATTTTATTTTATTTTTCAACACATTGTTTAAGTTAATAATCAATCATAGTGTTGGGGTGAACACTGCCTCCCGCTTTATATAATTAATTAACATGGAAGCTATAGTTCTAATAGCCAACACAATCACAAATGGTTTGTTCATTAACCCTATCACCGCCCAATAGTTCAAACACTACTCTTAATATTACTAACAAGATGAATATTGAATTTAATGTTATCCTTGAGTCCTAAGGATGTGATAAATTATGAATATTCTATTTATTTCCTAACCTATTACTTATTTATTTGCTTATTTATCCTTTTGAATATAAAAAGAAGGAAATAAATGTCTTTTATATACATATATACTCTATTGAGTTTAGAGAGTAATTTAAAAATAATAATAATAACTTACCACTTAACATATTACTTCTATATAATTCATAAAAAAAAAAACAAAAGAAATTATTTCTTTTTAAGGAAAAAGTAGTAATTCCTACTCCTTACTTTTATTATCTTTACTCATATCTTTATTCTAATTAACATGCTCTCTTTATTTTTATTTTCCTCGGAATATATTCTCATTCCTTTATTTAAGGAATTCTTAAATCTTAAAGAATACGTGAAATCACTTAAAAGTGATTTGAAGGTAAGGTTGGTAAGTTATCGTTTTATTTTACTTATAAGAAGCCTCACTACTACCGAAAGCGTCAATAAATAAGACAGGGTGCTATTCACAGTAGGGCGCAGTAGGCTATTTATTGCCATACTGCTTGGAACGGATTTCACTAGCCGGATTCCAGAACCTCTATAAGGAATTTAAACACCCAGCCGCCCCAGTCCCCACCATCGGTTGCTTTCATCGACGTCATTGATCATTTCATTTTTGTGGAAGTAGGTGATTATCATTTTCTTTTCTAGAATTCAAGGATCCGTCTTTTACACGACTCTCCTCCCCGCCTTGAAACCCACAATTCTCTATCTCCAAAATAAGTTACATATTAATTATTCTTGTATATACCTAACTAAGCAGGATAAATGATATCATAATGATAAAACCTAAATGTGTTAATTATCAGGATCTTGGCGGTTGTTTTCGTTTTAATAAATATACTCCAAAACCATGTCAAAACCTTTATTTTTTTTTGGCTGTAGCCCATCAAATTGGAGAAGTGAAAGGGTACACCCGCGAGGAAGAAAAGTGAGGGAGCGGGTACCAGCAACAGTGCGAAAAACAACAATATACGGCAAAGAAATAACCTATAGAATGACAGAAAAAGGTGAACGACTGAGCTTCGTTTAATCGTCTTGCATTGATATGGACGCAAAATAGCCATTGATATGCTATTGCAGATTGCCGCGCTCCTAGAAAGGATGCCTAAAGGATTCCTAATGATAAATGTGAATGAAATGTTTAGGTTTCCCAGTCAAAACTTTGGGATGACATTTAAAGAACTATCAATACCTTCCAAGTACTATTAACTAAGAATCTGTTTAGTGTCACTTCAAATCTGTCAGGCAGAGATATGCGTCTGAGGAGTTAATGAGATGTGATGGAAAAGTGAGGGATAGTTTGAGAAGAAAGCATTCGATACTAAAGTCAGTTGTCCATGTCTCTTTCAAGCCTATCCTCTTATCTGTGCTCTCGCTGACTCCACCTAATCTTGATATGGTTATTAATGTTTTCGTACAAGGTCTGATTCGAAGCTGCAACAACGCATGATAAGCCATAATGGCGTCTTAGTTGAGAGAGCTAAAGGCGCTGGACTCTGAAACTGTATTGCTTGAACCAGAAAGCATTGTTTATTTTTCTTTTTTCTTTTTTTTTTTTGCCATTTGTGACAAGATGCAACTTGGATCGTATACTTTTAACGTCTATACCAGCTAGTCAAAGGTAGAAGTCATGGAGATGATATTTCTGTTTCCATATTATTTATCTGAACAAGGGTCTTAAACTTCGGCTTTGTAAAATATAATTGCACTTGAAGAAGACTCTGCTTTATAGAATAAATGCCACTAGAATAGCAAGGATGTTTTTGGTTCGAAGAAGCCCCATTTCAGAGTCGTATCAACTCTTCCCGTTGTCCAATTTATTAGTGTGTGTGTTTTTTTTTTGTTTCCTCTGTTTTAATATATGTATGAAACAAATTATGATCAATTATCGCATTTACTTGTTGGTCTTCTTCTAACCCTTGGTGATAAATTATTTCCTACGCTCTAACCCAGAGTTTGTGAGAAGTTTAATTTCATTTGAGATGAAAGGAGAAGGGGTCTTTGACTCACTACTATTGTGTTTCTTGTATTTCCAGTACTAAGGCAGAATTCTCTATGCTATTAATTATTCTCCCTTTATATCGTCTACAGTAATTATCATATCGGTTCTTCCAAAACTTGGAGGGGCAACGTGCCAGGGGTAGGTGGTTTTATTTTCCTAACCTATTCTTGTGTAGCTAGTTTGCTTAGCATTTTTTTTTCTTTGTGATTAGTAGATGGCCTGCCATGGGAGTTTTCGTTGCGATGCAACCCAGTGTAAGAATCTTCAAAAGTCAACCATTTCTGCTCTTGGTTGAATGGTATTACAACGTGCAGGCTAGCGTCATTACATGTTAATGCTATGTATTTTTTTTTTGTTGAGGCTAGTGAACATTCAATAAAACTCACAACAATGTAATAAAATATTGTACTATAGAATGCAGAAAATACTCTCAAGCTCTCCCTCCGTCGTTTCATTTCATTTTGTTGCCTCTGTTTTTTTTGTTTCTTCATCTTACAAAGAAAATAACACATTAACACAGCGAATATATTACATCATAAGTACGAATAGAATAATTGTTTCATTTCCTGATTAAATTTTCTTTTGTTTCTCTTTAATGCATCCTACTGTCACTAAAACTCAACAAAATGCATTTTCAGACTACAACATATATAACCATTCAGTTCTACCAGATATCTTTTTTCAACGATTCCTTAATGTATCTTAAGGAAAGTGTTTTTCTACTACTCACAAGGTAAACACGTTTTCTTCATTGCAACAAAATATAAGGCTTTCAATACTGCATTCAACACTTAAGAAGCACAATGGACAACACACACAGGAAGAAGATTTGCTCTGTTACATCTTACACCAGCTCCCATGTCACAATGAATTTAAAGAATTAATGAAAGACACATAGCTGATTTAGGGCTTGCTCTTTTCCCATTTTCTTTCCTGATACATCAGAGCACTAGCTTTCCAATTTAAAAACTAATTTTAAGAATTACAAAGGATTACAAACAACTAAATCGGGCTTGCTCTCCACCCTACCGTAATGGCGTCATGGAGCCTTGTGGGCTCTGACCATACCCCCGAGCAAGAAATATTTCAACCCCAACATGATTAATGGGGCCCTCTCAAAATTTTACGAAGTAAAGAAATAGCACAACATTCATGTTACACACCTATAGACCCTTCACCCACCATATTCAACGAAAATCCACACAAACATACCACTCTCTTGCTGTAACTAAACAATGAAAATGAGAATAGTAAAACTTATCTCTTTGCTTTAGGTGTTGGAATTTAACTCTTTTATCCCTCTTTCCTCTCCAATGAAGCTATTTGGATCACTCTCTTCCCAGCAAGACTCATCTCCTCTTCTCAATCTTCCTACCATATTCTCTAAGTTCTCCAAAAGGAGAAGTGGGTAACAACCTACTCATTCTTCATATCCAACTATATAGTAGTTTCAACTTGCAACCCTTTGGATGGGGAGGTGTGGAGTGTACCTCCCTTCTTCAATGAGATTCTTTTCTCATTAAAGAGGTAGCATGCATTTGGACAACCCCAAATCTTTTCACCTCCCATCCTCTCCTCAAAATTCGCCACTCTTCATTATGGTGACTTTTCAAGAGTCAAATTATGTCCTTGGGACCCTATTGCATGCCCACTTGACCCCTACCACTAAGGTATAGACCCTAGGGGGTTTATTTTTGCATCCCACCCAAGTAAATTGACCAACAACCCTCTTTAAAAACCCACTTAAAGATCCATCCGAGTTTCACACTTGGGTAAGGGTTCCCAACCCCTAACCCATATAATTAAATATTCTCACAAACCAAAATAAATTATACCTTTAATATCAACCTTCACTTTTTAACCTATCAACACATTAAATTTATATCCTCAAGAAGATGTCTTTTGATTTTCCCCCGATGGTCCTCCCTTCCCATGCTAACATTGTTGCCTTCCTGCACATTACCGACATGATCATAAGTAACATTGTATATCACATTAATATATTAGCTGAATATTCTAAACTTTAACCATATAATAATCCATTTAAATCTCAATTTGTATTCCATAGTATACTAGTGTATTACACCTTCATGGTAGTGACAATAGAACATAATGCCAAAATGAAATTACAAGGATTTTGCCAATAGATCACCTTATTTGTCATCCAAAATATATCTAATCATCAATTTAAGAAAATCATTTAACAAATTAGGTTTAGCATTAATCACGTGTGAAACGGGGTCTTACATCCCCCTCCCCTTAGCTTAGACTTCCTCCTGGAAGTCATTAAGGTCAAGAAGATAAATCTCAATATAGCAATGAATATAAATATATTAGAATATGAATTACTTGACTTTCTTGATGAAGAAGTCATAGCATTCAACCATTAAGCACACATTAAATAATCCCTTTCATGAATCAAACATCTAAATGCTTAGAACAAAATTTTCCACCATAGAACATTTATTCAAAATATAGTCACAAATCTTATTAGCCATCCATGTAGTTAATATTTTTGAAATCAACATATATCCAACACATATTCAAACATCTTAACATCCTTAGACACCCTTCAAGGTTCTCTTTTGCATCATAAACATCACTCATGATGTCAGAAAATACTTTCATTCTAATATCAATTCCTGTCTCAAGAATAATAGTCTCAATTTTATTTGTCACTTTCTTTCTCACGTAATAGTCAAGTACTTTCTCATGTCATTCATTCACAAATTTACCCATACATCACAAAAATTACACATAAATCACATCACAAGGCTCAATGGGGTTTACAAGGATGGATATTCTTGGATGCCATAATCATTAGGAAAGATGATCTTGAGGCCCTTCTCTAAGGACTCCTCCATACTGATAAGAACAATCATAGAACGAGGGGAAGAATGGATTAATGACCGTCCCATACCGGTCCCATTTACAACCCCCTTCAAAATAATTCCCCAGCGCATCTACTCCCCTATACGACCTGCCAGGGAACCCCTTGGGATATGGCAGTTTACAGATGTCACATTACACTAGACATGCCAGCAATTTGCAAACAAGTAGAAAGCCTCAAACCGAGTAACATAAAATCGTAACTAAAGTTTCAATAAAATTCTTAGAGAGAAAACTATCAAATTCAAAGAGAAACAAAATAAAGATCAATTGTAGCTACATTGCAACATTCTAATCTTAATTCAAAAATAAAATTAAATAAGTCCTTGAGGCAATTTGGACTATAACAACCTTCAAGTGGCTAAATAGCCTAATACAATAAATAGAAAAGTCCACATTGCTGGCACATAATAAAATAAAACATCAATCGAGAATTGCCAATAATTCATATTCCAACAATAAAATCTGCACATTACGAGCACCACGTGACTTGATAAGCCACCTAAGGGGAGGAGGGGAATTGGTGGTTCTCTAACCACATAAATATGATAGCATGCAACTGGTGGTCCCTGACCACATAAATATGAATAATTGGTGGTCCCTGACCACATAAATTTGCATCATTGGTGGTCCCTGACCACATAAATATAAGTAACTGGTGGTCCCTGACCACATAAATATGAATAATTGGTGGTCCCTGACCACATAAATTTGCATCATTGGTGGTCCCTGACCACATAAATATAAGTAACTGGTAGTCCATAAAATTCCATCCTTTACCCATGGGTATAACATCAAGGAATAGGTTTGCACTATGAACCAACAAGTGTGGCTCTCATATGTGGGGGAGTAGGCTACGATCAACGTCCATGGGAGGATTACAATGACTCAACATAGATCCTTTTTTAGGATTAGGGACAATGCCCTGAGCTTGTAATTTCCTGATGGGAGAACATGTGCCTCTCAACCCCTATTTACACTAGCTGGCATCGCACTCCCATAAGGGGGGAACCAAACACTAGGGGTACACATTTAACATAAAAATAAAACTAACACAAAGGAATACAACACATTTCATTTAATATACACACTTATACACATAACACATTTATTTGAACTCACAACTAGCTAGCTTACATAAAGGCCATCACAAAGGGTACACATAGGGGATCATACTAGATGTCCACCACCCTTATCCCAAGTTAGATACCTTGTATCTCATACTTGGGGCACAACACATTTACTGGTTTTCACTTCACATGTCATAACGTCATAACATAATACACTTTATGAAATTCATCATATTGTAGAATAAAATCAATTCACTTACATACACTTATTTTTCTTTAAACAATAATCACTTTGCTTCTTAATTTTGTACATATCTACTCACTTTGCATGGGTAAAGGAATCACTAGTTGATGCACAAATGTAGCTTATGTATATTACTCCATTTCCCTAGAATTTAACAATACATGGTACACCACACCTCCCATCTTACTAAGTGTTTGACATCACATATATGATCAAGATCGGTTTTCTATATTTATCCATGCCATTATTCTCCTTTCATTCAACTATGTTTGTTATGTTCGTTAACATATCAATATGGGTAATTCCACTATATTTTTCACAACCTGTTAAGGAAGATTTCTCACTTAATAGGGAAAATAGTCAATCATATTCATTTGAAACATAGAAATATGAGAAAAGAAAACACACTTGATGCATAAAACACATAATAACTCATGGAATAGTAATTCTCACAACCCATTAATATCTTTTTACAATTCTTGCATTTCGCTATCTAAATCTAAACTATTTACTCACATGTTGTAATCATCATTGTTACAATCACAATTCCATTTAACCTCATAAAAATGCATAATGAGTAGAAGTCTTGAAATTTCTATCTACCTTTAAGCTTTCTCCTCTGCATTCAAGTGTAAATAATTTTACCTCAAAGAGCAAATATGGTCAATGGTATAAAATGCACATTAGTTGAAAGTTTTACAAGTCTACTTTAGTGTCTCTTATCTATATAGTTTAACTTTCCACACCGTGAATCACACATACTTCATTACTCAATTTATAGGTCTTCATACAATTGATTATTCAATCCATGCAACATGTATACAACCTTCAAGGTCAACACCTAATTGATTACATTATTACTTCCTTTATGACAAGTTTCCTTTCTTATTTTTTTGCACCAATAAGTCTTTAGTTCTTAGCTATGTATAAGGAAGTAGTTATGGTGTGTGCCCTCAATAATGTTATCACTCCAAATTTATATTTGACAAAGTCTCTTCACCAAGGTTTTAGACTTAATTACGAGAAGGAAATTATTTCCACATTACCTAAATCAATTTCCACCAATCTTGACATAGTTGTAACTTTCTAAACATTCTCACCTTTGACTCAACTCCTAGAAATCATCTTGCTTTGTTAACTATTTAATCTTTAAATAATAAGCACAAGGGTTTGTTAGCTTATAGTTTAATCAAGTTTACTAGGCCATCATCTACTTACACATGTGTTTAAATAACTTTAAAGTTTCACCATTTAAGTCAAGATGAATATTTTGATTCTGACTACTTTTATAAATTGGACTTAATATATAATGCAATATTTTGATTATTAGTTGATGTCATTTTACATGATATCATTACCTATCACACACAATACGAATAATTTGTTGCTTCATGAAATCAACCCTTATACGCTTATATGTAAATCAAGATAGATTTGGTTAATAGGTTAAGGCCTAGGAAAATCATGCCCTAAGGCATACAAGATAAAATTTCATGCATGTATTAATACCAATGTGTGAGTTCAAGCCCTTAACTTTATGTCTAACTACCTTCACCTTGAGGGTTTAGTTTTAATAAAATAAAATAAATATAAATAAATTTGACAAGATCTTAAATCTTGCTATAAGGGTACTTAAATTACACAGAACACACAGTTCAAGGGTGTTATATTTAATCAATTTAAGAGTTTATAAATTTAAACTTATTTAATTACAACCTTTAACACACTAATCCTTTTCATGGTTCATAAAATTCTTTCTTTCTTTTTTTTTTTTTGGATAGTTACATGATTCCAAATATAATTATAATGTTCTATCCTTTCTTCATATAGTCAAGCATTTATAACAAGGACTATGCCTCATAACTCAATTATACCCTTTTTAAGGTTTTAAGGAAATTTGATAACAACAGGCTAGATTAATGTTGTAACCCTAGTTAAGTAGTCTAATATGGGATCTAGGTATTCACCTTATGAAGGCACCATGTCTAGACTTGAGTTTCTTTTGAATTTTTGAATTCGTTAATAAGTTGCTTGCTTGACCTATCTTTAACAGTCACTTCCTGACCATTTAGTACTTTAAAGCCTTATTTAGGTCATATGTTTAAACTAAGTTCTTAGGTATCACACCATGTGAGTTCTTTAGATTTAAAATTTTATTCTAACTAACACAAGATGTCTTGCATACACACAATACGTAATGCCCAATTTATTCCCAGAGTTCCCTAGAGTTGCAACCTAGGGCTCTGATACCAAGTGTCATGCCTAAAATTTCCACTACAAAATGTAACAATTTTTTTTTTTTTCTTTTACAAAACCATTAGTTAAAATAATTATTGCATTGGCTATGGAAGGTTTAATTTCTCTGTGTGAACATATGACCCAAGATTTACTACGGGTGTATAAAAAAGACCCCTACAAGAATTGATAGGTTTTAGCCGCCTCCCTTTAACAAGAATTGTACCACCAAGAAAAACATTTAGTTTAACACATTAGTAAATTACTTAAGGATTACTTTCCCAAGATAGTGCAATGCTTGTATTTATACCTAGCCAAAAATTTGAATAAGAATAGAATCACCACTTCCAGCTTGCTATTAATGATATTTTTAGCCATCCAATTTTAGAACATTTTTTCAAACCATGATTATTCCTTGACCATACCTTATTATTATTTATTCAAAGATCCTAATATTAATATTATTATTAAACCTAAACCACGGTCTAAATAGCCAATTAGGCAATTATTAGCTAGCCACCATTTAAATTATAAACAATTTATTTTGATCTAACCATAATTAATTCATTACAATTACATTATTATTTTTCTTTAACCAATAACCCCAGTAAATCCAATATTATGATTAAGTCCAACAATGAACAAAGGTATTATTGTTTAATTGACTAATCATTAACTATCATTACACCTCTATTTTAACAATTATCCCCACTTAGAATATCAATGGTGATCAACAATAAATAATGCTATTATTGTTCATCAATGGATCATAGTAATAGTATTACTT
>VDFB02291367.1:0-49901 GCA_007258455.2 Sequoia sempervirens | reverse complement strand
AAAAGTGGCCACAAAATTGCTACCCAACTTCATGCACCTGCCCACAAGCATCTAGGTATAATTGAACTGAGATGACCTAAGAATTCCTTGTGTAAACAAACAAGAGTTAACCTTTTTCCTATGCAAATTCAGAATGTCATCAATGATACTTTGTAGAGCATGTCCCGTGACTATTTGCATAGTAATAGTGATCAACTCACAGACAACAGACAAAGAAAAATCATACTCCTTCCTAGCTCCTCTAGTTCGTTACATCATCGAGGTGCTCTAGAGATATGATAACAAAAATAAAATTTCAACAGTTGAACATTCATGCCACAGTGATAAAGCCATGATTTAGAAGAACATCATCCATTTAAAGTTTGTTTGGATTTTGATTGATTTTGGCTATTTGATTTTGGATGGTTGATGTATTCATGTTTGTGATTGATGTTCAATGTTGGGTTGCACTATGATCATTGTGTTTGTTGTGTTTCCTAACTATTGTTTGTCTATTGGTTTAAGCTCAAAGTTTATTGCCCCTAGTCTAGGGTGAGACACGACCACGATGCTAGGATATGTACATGAAGCTTTCTGATGATAGGCAGATTAATGGCATAAGCGAATGGTGAAAGTGAATGGTCGACATACTCAAATAGATGGAAAAACTAACCTATCACAAATAGCACCTGTTGCCAGGTTTTCACTACTTGTTTTATTGCACTTTTTCATATTTATATATATATTTCTAATTTTTCACTTTTTTTGCTTTTTTTTGTATTTTTCTCTTTTTTGATTTTTTTTTTTGTATTTTCTCTTTTTTGATTTTTTTTGTATTTTATGATTTTTTTGATCTTTTCTGATTTTTCACATTTTTTTGTATTTTTCTTTTCTTTTTTTTTGTATTTTTGATCTTTTTTTATTTTTTTTGTTGTTACCATGATGCTTGTTTGCCAGGTTTTCATCAAGGCAACCATTTTTTCAGGACATTTTCTAATTTTTTTGTATTTTTTCAAGACTTTTACCGATGCACTGGATGATTCAAGTGTAGAATTTCTTGAGATGCAGGCTATTGAGAGGTTCATCAAACAAATGCCCTTCAGGTGTAGACAGTTGATATGCTCTTGATCCAAAGACTGATACAACGATAAAGGGACCTAGCTAGTTAGGTTCAAATTTCCCCTTCTCTCTGTCTTGTTGATTATAGGGATTTTCTTTCAAAACTAAATCACCCACCTGAAATGTTCTAGGATTTACTCTATGATTATAACTTCTGGATATCCTCTGTTGATATGATTTTAGGTGATCAATTGCTTGTTGACGATGCTCATCTAGCAATTCCAACTCTTGTAACCTAGACACTCTGTAATCCTCATCTAAAATGATCCCCTTTAGTGACACCAAGAGTGATGGTATTACCACCTCAATGGGTAAAATGGCCTCTGATCGATAGACTAGAGAATATGGTGTAGCTCATGTTGGGGTGTGGATACTGGTTTTGTAAGCTCACAAAACAAGATTCAATTGAATGTGCCAGTCTCGTCTAGCATCGTTGATGGTTTTCTTCAGGATCTTCAGGATAGTTTCGTTTGAGGCCTTTTCCTAGCCATTTCCTTGAGGGTAGTATGGTGTAGAAAACCGATGTTGTATATGGAACCTCTCACAAAGTTATTGGACATCCTAATTCTTGAAGGGTTTGTCATTGTCTATGATAATGGATTGAGGAATACCATATCGACAGACGAAATAATTTAGGATGAATGATGAATTTTTTTTTCCTGTGATGGCAGTCAAAGGAACAACTTCAATCCACTTCGTAAAGTACTTCGTGGTTGTGATGATAAACTTGTGTCTGTTGGATGAAGATGGATGTATCTTACCTACAAGATCCAGTCCCCACTGATAGAAAGGCCATGTGGATGTGAAAGGTTGCAACTCTTCTATTGGTGCATGTATTAGGTTTCCATGGATTTGACATTTCTGACACTTCTTGACATATTGAAATGACTCCTCCATATTTGGCCAGTAATACCCCAAACACAGGAGTTTCTTAGCTAAAGTTAAACCTCTTGAATGTGTGCCACAAATACCCTCATGAACCTCATGTAAAGTGGTATTAGCTTCGTTACATTCCAGACACCCAAGGAGAGTACCATCAAGACCTCAGTGGTAAAGTACATCAGTGATTAAGGTATGGTGAGTTATTTTTCGAATAAAGTTTCATTTCTGATTTTGGGATAAATTGGGCAGGAGGGTTTTGTCTTTAGGTATGTGTAGATTTTCCCATAGCTAGAAGCATCAGCCTCAGCTAGATGGTATATGATTTGGGATTCAGGGTTATTGTAGGTAGGGTCAAACACTTTTTCCACCATGAACTCATAATGGGCTCATTTTTTCAGGAATTTGAAGGAGAGAAGCAATGGTGGCCATAGCATCAACAAATTTGTTGTCGCCTTTGGGAATTTGCTCAAATTTTATCTCCACAAAGTACTTTTTGAAGTCATCAACCATTCTTTTATATGTCTTCAATTTGTCATATTTTGTTTGGTAATCATCATTCACCTGGTTAATGACAAGTTAAGAATCTCCATAAACATGCAACTATGTGATTTTCCATTTTATGGCTATTTTGATACCAAGGATTAATGCTTCATATTTGGTAGTGTTGTTGGTGCAAGGAAACATTAATCGATAAGACTTTGGAATGGTGTGCCCTTGTGGCGTGACAAACAAGATTCCAACTCCAGATCCATGTTGTGTGTAAGAGCCATCAAAGTATAGCATCCATGGTTGTGTTGATATTGTAAGGACATCAACATCTGGAAACTCAATGCTCATTAGATGATTGTCTGGTAATGGTGCTTCAGCTAATTGATCAGTGATTGCTTGGCCCTTGATTGGTTTCCTGTCCACATATTGGATGTCAAACTCACTCAATATCATTACCCACTTGGCTAGTCTTCTTGTGAGGGAAGATTTGTTGAGTAGGTACTTTAATGGATCAATTTTAGCTATGAGTTTGATGGTGTGAGTCAACATGTAGTGTCATAGCTATTGAGTAGCAAATACTACTGCCAGACAAGATTTTTCAATAAAGGTATAGTTGATCTCATAGCCATTTAAGGTTTTGTTGATATAATAAATTGCCCTCTCTTTTCCTATTTAATCTTCTTGTGCCAGTAAAACACCCAAAGATATTTCAATTGTTGCAATGTAAAGTAATAACAACTTTCTTTCGGTTGGTGGCACCAGTATGGGTGGCGACATCAAATATTGCTTCAATTGGTTAAAGGTTGCTTCACATTTCTCATCCCATTTGAAATTGACATTCTTGTGCAACAAATGATTGAAAGGATGAGTTTTGTCTGCCAGTTGTGTGATGAACCTCCCGATGGATTGGAATCGTCCTTGCAAAGATCTGAGCTAGTTGATGTTTTTAGGAGGAGGCATCTCCATGATGTCTTTAACTTTTGCAGGATCCACCTCAATACCTTTGGCTAGCACAATGTATCCCAAGACTTTAGCTAATGTCATGCCAAATACACATTTCTTGGGATTTTGTCTCACATTGAATTTCTCCAATCTGGTGAAGATCTTGTCCAAAATTTCTAGGTGTCCCTCCCTAGTGTATGATTTTTCCAATAGATCATCTACCTAGTCTTCCATAAAGGTGTGCATCATGTCATGGAAGATGGTGGTCATCACTCTCTGATATGTGGCTCCAACATTTTCTAAACCAAAAGGCATTACATTCCAACAAAAAGTACCCCAAGGACATGTGAAAGTTGTTTTATCTTGATCTTCGGGTGCTATCTTTATCTGATTGTAACCTGAAAAGCCATCCATAAGAGAGAATTTCATGTCCTCTTGTCAAGTCTATGATGATTTCAATGTTAGGTAGATGAAAATCATATTTTGGGCAAGCCTTGTTGAGATCCCTGAAATCTGTACATATCCTAATGCTTTTATCTAGTTTTAAAACTGGCACAATATTTGATATCCACTCAACATAGTCAATAGGTTTGATAAATCCCACATCTAGTAGTTTCTTCAATTTGGCTTTCACCAAGAGGGCGATATGGGGATGCATTTTTCTCAACTTTTACTTTACCGGTTTCACCCCAGGTGGTAGTGATAAATGATGCATGATGAGTTCTGGATCTATCCCCGACATATTGACATAGGACCAAGCAAAGTTGATTTGTCGCTCTTTAAAGAATTTAGTGAAGCTTGGCTTTTCCTCCTCTGTCATGGATGATGTGAGGTGTAGGGTCTTCACTATTTCATCTTTGCCAACATTGATAGACTATGTAGGTTCAATCAACACTGAAGATCTCTCCTGATAGTGTTTGGGGAGAGTGTCAAATCTTCCATCTCTCGGTGCCTCAGAGGTTTTCACCTTGAGATACGCTCTTTGTTTTTACTTTTTTTGGATCTAATAGTGCCATTAAATGGTTTTCACCATTAGATCTGCTTTTGATATTCATTTTTCAATTGGAAGATTTGGAACTCCCCTTTTCTAAAGCTCCTTTATGAGATTCGATGATGGAACATGTTTTAGGATCGTTAGAGCAAAGTAATTTTATGATGGTGTCATCATTTGAAAAGATAGGTATGTCAAGTAGCTCGTTTTGGTCCTAGTCAATCAATTTGGGATGTATCAATGGAAGGTATCATTAGATCAGCTAAGGTCAAAAGGGGTAAGGGTCATGATGGAAATGTCATTAAAGTGTCCAATGTAAATATCAAGGTCTACAATATTACTCTCTTCCGAAGTATCTATCTTGCTTGAAGTCTGCTCATCTTCACTTGAGTCATCGATATGTTGTGATCCAAATTCAAGTGGTCTAGAACTCGATCTCTATCCCTCCATACGTGTTGGTGTATACTTTTGTATCACGTAAATATCTTTATCATGACAAGACTCTTTAGAGATGGAATCCCATTCATACTCATTGGAATCCATTTCAGAACTATCTCTCAATTGGGTATGTGTAGGATCATGATGGGCCAAAAAAGTGGCAATATGATGGGTATGTGGCTGACAACTTTTTTTTACCTAAAATTGATGAAATGAAAAGGGTTTTTAAAGGATATTCTCAGCTTTCCACCAATATAAATTATTATTTACTTTGAATTTCATAAGTAATTATTATTGATTTTCTATTTGAATTACGACTAAAGTCCTGATTGATAGGTTGATTGAAAAATATCTATAGCTTTCAAATGGTATCACATTTTTTGAATACAAAACATGTGTCACATTCTATGCTTTGCAAAATATAGGATTAAAAAAAGAAAAATTGAATTTCATTAAGTTTTGACCAAGTTAAGGTGGTCAGAGATACGAGTTTTTATATTTTTTAAAAGTTGTAATAAAAAATTCATAATTAATTGTTTACTTGGAAAAAATTACAAAAAATATGCATCACATTGGGACATGAGTCCTCTACTTACATCTAAAATATTATAAGAAAATATTATCATTTTATTGTGGTTAGGTGGTTAGATAGACACCTACTTATTTTTTCCCTAAAATTTAAGTACTCTGATTGAAATTTCAAATTTTCACCAAATAGATTTTTTTTAAACAAACCTAGTAGTTTAGAAACTACATTCAATTTGCTATAGATTCTATTCTTACATATTTTTGAAATAATATAGATAACTTATTCAAATTTTTACGTCAAGTTGCCTAACTCTAATTTTTCTATTTTTTTTTCCACTTAAGGGCATGTTTGTTCCATGATGATCCTGCAAATACCCAATTGAAGGATTCGTTCAACAACTTATTGTTTGGTTTCTTCTTTGGATTCTTCTCTATACCCTAGTCCTATTTTTTCCTTTCAATTCATTGTGATGGGTTGTATTGGTTCTATGATGCCTTCTTTTCTTTTACCAACATGACCTTTTCCTTCATATCCCATTTTTTCCAGTATTGTCTTCCCTTTGCCATACTGCCTTGTTTGAACATCTGAGGTCGATGCTTGTGATTGTTCTTCATCTCTGTATAACTAGTTTAAAAACTCCTTGTCTTTTGATTCATCCACTAAGGTGACTACTTTTACAAATATTCCTTCAAAGATTGTGGTTGGTTGTGATGATTGTTGTTTTGATGTGGATAGTTGTCCATATGATTTAGGAGAAGGCATTAACTGTGAAAGATATAATGATTTCTCAAATGAATATTCCCCCATGCCTTTGTCTTTTAATTGGATATTTTTCAACCTATTTTGATAAGGCATTGAGTTGACTTTCATGATTTGATGGAGTAGACTCACCAACACCTTTGTCTTTTAATTGGTCCTTTTTCTCAACCCACTTTAACAAGGAATTCAATTGTTTCTCATGATTTGATGAACCAATAGTTGAAGCCTCCCTGTTATGTGGTTCAAAAGTGTCTTGTGTTGTTTTGAGGGTGTTGCAATACTGGGGGTTGTTGGAATCAGCTAAGATAGTGATTTCTTTCCCATTGAAAGGGAAATTCAAACATTGATGATATGTTGATGGTACTGCCTACATCTCATGAATCCAAGGACGTCCCAAAAGTATGTTGTATGTCAAGCCTTTGTCCAACACTTGGTAGATTATTTCTTTCACAACTGGTCCCACTTGAATTGGTAAGACAATTAGTCCTTGGGAGGATCTCTCATCGTCATCATAGGCTTTGATTGTGATTTTCCTCCTAGCATCAATAGCATTTTCAGAATATACCCAAGTGCTCAAACAAGTTTTAGAGTAAAAATATTTAGGCCATTAAAGCACATTTGACACGGTGTTTGTGGATTAGAACTTTGATGTGGAGGGCTGCATTATGTGGATGGTTGATGGATACATCAGCGTGCTTAGAAAATGATAAGCAATGCGGTGCGGTCAAGTGTCCCACCATTGCATGGAATTGGAAAACTTCCAAATTGTTTGGTACCGTGGAGGCAACTAGGGCTTGTTCTAAGATTTCTTTATGCACTGGTGAAATCTTGAGAAGCTTTAATATGGATATTTGAGCGGGTATTTTCTGCAACTAATCAACTATGTTATATTAATTTGCAAGGACAACAGTTGCTTTAGACGTGGAAGGGGTAGCTCCTTTCAATGTTACCTTGGCTTGTCCTTGTGTGATTGCATTGATTAGTGACTTGTCTTGTTCTTCTTTGATTTTGATGACATTAATTTTATTGTCACTTGCAGCAACATTTGGGATCAAATTGATTGGCACAAGGTCATTGATTTGATGTGAGGTGGTGTCAATATCATGGTGATGATTTTCAGTTGCAATGATGTTTTGTTCATGTTCAATGGTGTTGTCATTTATTAGGTTAGTAGCTGTAATAAGATCTTGCTCATCATGGGTTTAATCATCAACCTCCTCGATATGGAGAATAGTGGTGTCATAAACGTAGCTCACGTTTTTTCCTTTAGTGTTTGATGAAGAAGATTCCCCTTTTTTTGTAGTTTGGTAGAGGGTTCTTGAATGCTCCATGATCATTATTTGTTCGGGGTCCTTCTACAAATATGGTCTTGTTGTCAATCAAGTCTTGTATCAAATGTTTCAACTACATGTAGTCATTTGTCTTATGGCCCTTGTTTCGGTGAAAAACACATAAATGAGCATCACTCCACCATGAAGGTTTAACTTGTGGTTCCCAATTTCTTGTCTCTGGTAATGTTATCACTTTCACTGCAAAAGCTCCTTCCATGCGGATTCTAATGATTGTCCTAAAGGTGTGAACCTTCTTCGATTTGATGATGTCCGATATGGTGGTGGTTTTGACTCAGCATTACCTTGATTTTTGTTTTGATTGAAATTTTGGTTGTTGTTTTGGTTATTGGGTGGATTATTATTTTGATTAGTTTTGGTGGCGGCTACTGTTAAGTTGAATACTGGTTTTGCATTTTGTTTTTCATCTGTAGTATCATTGTTACCAGTATTCTTGTTTCTTTGCCAAAACTTTGGTTTATCACTGTTGTTGTAATTGTTGGAGGAGTTTGATGAGTTGTTTTCATTGTAAATTTTTATAACTCCTCTTTTTATCAAAGATTCTTCGATTTTCATCCCATTTTCAATCAATTTCTCAAAAGTAGGTGGGCATTGTAATTCCAATCTATAACTCATTTCATTGTTTATATTGTTAATAAAAATTTCCATCTTTTCTTTTTCCGGTATGGGACTTGAATATCTTGCAAACATTCTTCTCCACCTTTGCAAAAATACAAGGAATGATTCACCCTTCTTTTGTTTGGTATTGCAAAGGTCTCTCATTGTGATCTTGTGTTGAATGTTATAGGAGTATTGAGTGATGAATTTTTTAACTAGGTTCATCCCACAATAATGGGTTACACTTTTTGGCCAAACTTGACATTGAAATCAACATTTTTAGAGAAAACTTCACTTTCTGACACTTATAGTAGGAAAACTATTAGGAATTTGAAAATGATGTAAACTAGTGATTTGTGAGATTTTTTCTGTAGATTTTAAATGTATTTTTTTTTAAAAAAAATTGAAATTAAATTATAATTATTTTGCGTCTCCTTTGATAACTAGTTTTTAATAGTAAACAACATTTTTAAAAAGTGGTGTGTTCTTCGGCTCGCATAACTTTTTTTTTTTATAAAGGATAACATTATGATTCTTTTGAATTTAGGTTGGTAACACAAGTATCTAGTTCTTTCATTTTGTTTAATATTTTTCTTTTAATTAAGTTTTGAAGTCAAAAAGTTTATAATTTAGACATAGGTACACTTCGGCTCGCATAACTTTTTTGTTATTTATTGAAATTCAAATTTTCTTTTTTTGTTGGAATGAGGAAATCAATACCTAGTTCGTATATATTTTTCAAATTTTTTTCCTCAAATTTAGTATTTTTCCACAATTATTTTTCACCGAACTTGATGTTCGGTGAAAAACTTATGTACAGTAAAACTAATATATATATATATATATATATATATATTAAATTTATAGTTGTTGGAAAACACGTTTCGATTGCTACAATCATCTAGCTTGGTTTATCAAGTTGATTCCATTTGCACCTCCTTCCCAAGCTTTGATAGTCAAAAAAATGCATAAATTTTGAAATGGTGGAGGGGAAGGTGAAAAAAGGGGGTTCATTAGAAGGGAGGGGGGTTCATTAGAAGGGGGGGTTCATTCGAAGGGGGGTGGTTCATTCGAACCCCCTTCATTAGAAGGGATAAACCATTTTAAATTTTTTGATGGGAATTTCTAATTTTTCTCCATTTGAAAAATTGTAACCCACTATTGTGGGTTTACCCACCAAATCTTCAAAGGTTTTGATGGGTGGTGTAAGTTTAGAGAACCATTCAAGGAATTGTCCATCTAGGCTTCGTGGAAACAATCTCATCAAGTAGGTTTCTTTGTGTGCAAATTCAAGACTCATGGTTCTAAATTCCCTCACATGATTTATTGGATCTGGTTTACCCTTGTATTTATCATACTTTGGGAATTCACAATGTTTAGGAAAAGGGATCATGTTGATGGATTGATCAAAAGGAAATGGAAAAATGTCTTGCAGCAAGTATCGTTTTGAGGTTCCCCTTTGCATGTCAAGCATTTGTTGTTGGAGGTTTTTCATTTTAAGAGTTAATGAAGTCACTTGTTCTAAATCATTTTCAGGATTTTTAGAAGGTTCTTTTAATTGATTAACATCAAAGTCATCAGGTAATTTGACACCTTGTTTAGCCAACATTAGGAGGTATTTTCCCCCATTTCTTTCAAAAATATTTTCTAAGCACTTGTGGAAATTTGGATCTTGTTCAACATTTTGGATGTCTTCCTTAGTTATTTCATCACCTTCAGTTTTGTGGCTTCCATGGAAAGGATTTTCTTCCGCTTCAGCCATGGTGTTTCGAGTTTCAATGTTCATAGTTTTGATGTTTTGGGTTTCAAGTTCTTTTTCCTTGAGTTTCTACTTTTTAAATCTTGTTTGAATGGGCATACAAGTGTCACTCTTCGACTAAACTTTGATCTTTGTTTGGAGGAGTGCCAAGGATGAAAACTAAATCAAATAGAATGACAAATTCTATTGATGGGACTAAGTTTAATTTGATTATACCGCTTTGTTTTGTGATGAAAGGATGATAAATATTGATGATGAAACTAGGCTTAACAATCAAGGATATGATAAGTTTGATGATTTAGGCATTTTGAGATGTTTTAGATCTAGGTTTAGTTTGGAGAATTCCACTTGTAGAGGTTAGTTTTAACAAGTTTAGACTCTATGGTACCTGAGGAATTATTTTTGGGCTGAAAAAGATTCTAAATTCTGGTTCAAACCGTGAAACAAGGGATAATTTTTAACTCTCAGGTTTTGCATTTTATGGATGCACTAAAATAGAGCTTGAATGCACTAAAATATTACACAGATGCACTAAAACAGAGAATGAATGTGCTAGTATATTGACTCAATGCGCTATAAAACTACCTGAATGCACTAAAACAACAAATGCATGTGTTGTAAGACTGCACAGATGCGCTATATGATTTCCTAAACGCACTAAAACAGAGGTTCGATGCACTAAAATATGCAGTGTATGTGCTGTAACAGAGGGTAAATGTGCTGGAAGATTGCACAAATATGCTATAAAACTAACTAGATGTGATGTCAGATATAGTGTATGCACTATAAAGCAGATGGATGCACTAGAGAAGGGTGTAAATGTGTCAAAATAAGTAGTGGATGCGCTGAATTGGGAAAATTTCACAGTTTCTTGCAAGTTTGTTTGATTTTTTTGATTTTCCAGTCAAAGAATTGGTTGTTTCAAAGGATGTTTTCTGAATCAAGGTTTTCACTTCCATTGTGTGATGTTTTGTTTGAAATTTGTTTAAAAACACATTGGTAAAACACATCAAACATGTACAACTTAAGGATGTGTAGGACAATATTTACTGGATTCTCACTTGGATTTTACTCCAGCTGTGCCTACTTTTAGCAGATGATTAGAAGCTTGACCCCACTAGCTCCCCTCCACAACACTCACTTCTCAGGGCAGCCAAGCTTCAGTACCCATGAATCTCCCATGGCATACTTCTCATCTCTATTAAAAGCCACAAAAATGTGGGACAACTTCAAAGGTTAAACCTTTTGCGCTAGTAAATAGAATAAGGATTTTGGCTTGCTATAACAAAGGGTTCTAGTATAGGAATTTCGTTCATTGGGGATCATCCATTCGGCAAGACACCATTGCTTCCCTTCTTGTCAGAACAATCCTCGTGATACTTAAACTTTCCTCAAGTACCCACATTTATATCACAGTTGGAAGTCGCTTGGCTTTAGCGTGTTACCGGTTGGGTCGTTCCCTTGGGTGATTAATTTTTCCCACAAGGCAGGCCCTCTATGGATAAAACAAAATAAAAATGAATGGGTCTAGCTTTTTGGTCACCTAGTTAAGGGGAGAACATATGCCTACCATTCATCAAGCACATAAAACATGGTGTTCTTTAACCTTTTAATTAACCTAGATGCCTATCTTAATCAAAAGAAAGCATTCAAATAACTCCATCCCCTACATAAATCATTAGTAGTTGCATAAGTTTGTCTTTGACTGGCATATCACCCACCTATAAGCAAAAAACAACAATTAGTTCTCAGGATTTTAAGATTTGCACTAAAACAATCATCTAATGTGCTAAAAGATCATTCCAATGCCCTAAAACAACTACTTTATGCGGTAAAATAACTCATGTATGTGCTACAAGAACTAATGAATGCGCTAAAAGAACTAATGGATGTGCTAAAGTATTGATTGAAAGTGCTGAAAGACTCCCTATATGTGCTAAAACAGTTGTTGGATGCACCGAAAGAAATGTCGTATGCACCATAACAGAAGTTGAATGCACTGAAATAGTTGTCGAATGCATCGTAACAGAAATCAAATGTGCCGAAAGATTTTTCATATGCACTGAAAGAACTCACAGTCGCGTTAAAACATCATGTCCAACTTGTTCAAAAGAACTTTTCTAGAAAATTGTTAAAAATGGGGTTGAGCCCCACGGTGGGTGTCATTTTATGTGTGTGTGAATTTGTAGGAGAGTTAGTAAATCAACACAAACATCAATGAGTTATATTATATTAAAGATTTGAATCAAAGAACTAATCTATTTGCAAATAAACCAAATCTCTAAAAACGTTCCATTGTTCTCTATTCTCAAGGATTTATTAAATCATATTGGCTCTTAGATTTTGTGTGCACTATGATTGTTAAAATGACAACTTGAGAAACAAGATGTTGTATAATGCAAGAAATCTAAGTTCCTACATGACGTATAAACTACGTGATAAAAGTCATGATGCTATGATAATGGAGATATTGACAAATGGATAATGATGCTAAATTATGTGATACAACTGTTGCATAAAAAGCTAAAATGATTCTACATATGCTCAAATATTAACGATTGATATGATAAACTAAAATGTAATTACAAACTAAGACATGATTCTAAGTTAGAATGATAAAAAAATGCAACTTGCTAAATGCTAAATGATCAAATTCTAAATGCTCCAATGCTCCAAAGCTATTCCTGCATAATAAGTTTGCTAAAAGATGTGATGTTAAATGTTGTAACAAAGGGTTGTATTTATAGGATTTTCAAAGCATCTTGTGATGTGGCAGCAATCAACGGTCCAGATTCAAACATGAGGGATGAATAGTGGAGATGGAAGAATCAAGGAGGATGTTCCCTTGACCAAGGGCAACATGCCAAATGGATGAAGGAATAAAGTGTGTGAGAAATAAGCCATTTGTTAAAAGTTTTTTGAAGATAAATGTAATTGCATGTGACATTTGATGACATGGAAAAAAAAGGAAATTAATGTAATTTTCATATTTAATTACATGTGACATTTGATGACATGGCCAAAAAGTGTTGTAGACATTTAATTAATGTAATTTATTTATTTAATTAAATTTAGAAGAATGTGGTTTAGAATGAAGAATTTGGAAAAGTGTGAACTATATAAATAAATTGAGAGTTTATTTATAAGTAGATGAATTAAAGGAGTTCATTAATTAAATAGCTAGTATTTAATTAATTAATTGTCTTGACTGATTTTAGGTGTATACATTTTTCCCCTCTTTGAAGTAATGTTTTTTTATTATTTGTGATATGTAATTAATTTAATTTTCATATTTAATTACATATAACATTTGATGACATGGCCAAAAAGTGTTGTAGACGTGACCAATTTTGAATTTGAAATTATTCAAAATTTAGTCAAAATACATTTAATTGAATAAAAAAAAACTATAGCCATTTGTTTATTTAATTAAATTTAGAAGAATGTGGTTTAGAATGAAAAATTTAGAAAAGTGTGAACTATATAAATAAATTGAGAGTTTATTTATAAGTAGATGAATTAAAGGAGTTTAGTAATTAAATAGCTAGTATTTAATTAATTAATTGTCTTGACTGATTTTAGGTGTATACATTTTGCCCCTCTTTGAAGTAATGTGTTTACACATTGTTTCAAAGAAAAAATTGTTGTTGATTTCAACAAAATAAAAAATTGACGCCCCAAATGTTGATTTTCAAGTGATCACAGATATATGCCCCCTCGGGAGATAAATCAGTTTTTGAATTTTTTGGATTTTTTGGATTTTTTGAAAATTTTGATGATTTTTTGGATATATGCTAAAGACAAGGGAATATAGAGTACTAGTTCTATGTCTTGAAAGGGTGGGACTAAGATGAAGATACCAATCATGGACAACATCCATATTTTAATCTTTCATCTATCATTTTCCATCTTTCATTTAACATTTTATTATATTCTTCTATTCTTTTGAGAAATCACTCATAAAATGCATGTATAGTCCCTCAAGGGGGCATCAATCATCTCATATTTTCTAGTACTCATTTCTCACCTAACTGGGGAATATCATCATCTTCTTCATCTCTTGTAATTTTCCTTTCCTACTTTTCTTTTATTTGAAACAGTACTACTTTGAACATTACACCAAAGAGGGGAAAATGTAGACATCTAAATTGTTCCACCAAACCCTAATCATGATCATGTCATCATTAATTGCATATGTTTGTCATTGATCACCCAGTTAGTTAATAATCATTTAATAATTTTTATTTATCATTTATTTCCATTATCGTTGATCACCTAATTAATTAACCATCATTTATATCAAATATCATTTATCATTTAATCATCATATACTATTTATTACTTATTATCTATTTATCATATCACAAACCATTTATTAATTAATAATTCCCATTTATCCATTTAATTGAATGATACTTTATTATTTAATTAAATGTGATATAATTTTCATTTTCATCTCTTTATTCAACTCCATAATCACTAATTAGTTAGCTTAGTCTTCATTTAGAAACTCAATCTTCTCTCACAAGTTAACTCTTCATTTTAGAAACATTTTCACTCTCCATCAGTTAACTAAGCATGAAATTGGAAACTTCATGTGCATATTTATCAATCATTTTAATTAGAAATTTAATATTATCCTCTCATGACTTGAATTGGAAAATTTCTAATTTTAGTTGAGTTGACTCCACTGATTTTCTAGTTAACTTAGGTCCTAATCCTCATCCACATCTCCTAAGTCTATAAATTCATTCATTTTCTTTATCATTGGAAATTTGGAATCCATGTCTCACATATTATATAACCACACTCTATCAAAGTCTGAAATTAATCAATCATAGTTCTATGTTGTAGAGATTATGCATCCACATACCTTCAAGGTGAATCAACATCAACTTATTTTGAGGTTTGCAATGGCGTTTGTAAGTTAGACTAGAATTTTATTTTATTTCATTAATTTAATATTTTCTTAATTTCTAGCTTATGATTTTCAATGGTTACAATGTTTTCATATTCATTTAGTTTTTAAATGATTTAAAAATAGGTCAATATTTTAGACATAATTCATGGAAAAATATGGGGTCTGATTGGAGACCCATATATCCTTATTATATTATTTTTAGAATGTAGATACCAATCTCCCCAATTATGTTGGATCCCTGATTCAAGTACCCTATCCATTGGCCTCAAAAATCCAAGATTTATTTAGCTAATCTATTAGAAGAAAATCCTAAGTATCTCAAAATTTGATTTATAAAAACATTCTTGGAAAATCACATAATTCGAGTTATGATAATACATATCCAAAATGTAAGTCCACCATTGCAAAGGTGTTGAGACCAAACTGAGGGTTTTATTTCAATCTTATATTTAAACTTATTTGTAGCTCATAATTCAATCAAGTCCTATGTCAATTGAGGATGTAAACTTGTAAAAGACATAATGGCATAACAACAAAAAATTGATGTAAACACTCTTGTATAATATTCTATACGGATCAAAAGATTGTGTACATGAACAAAGTATAATGCTATAGTAACAAAATAGCTTGCAACATGAACATATATTTCTCTATTATAAGAAATATACCTGCAACTAATTTAATTTAGGCACACAATAATATATAATGAAAAATACATTTTCAAAGTTTATTAAATAATAATCTAGTGTAAATCACACTCCACAAATCAATTCACTAGTCAGAGTAGGATCATGGGGATCCAAACTAGGCCCTTAAGTGGCAATGAAAATTTAGAAAAATAGAGTCGGGAAACTTGACATAAAATTTTGAATAACTTACTAAAATAATTCGAAAAACATGTAAGAACAAAATATGTAGCAAATTGAGTGCAGTTTCTAAGATACTAGTCCCTTTTTGGAAAAAAGAAAATCTATTTGGTGAAAATTTGAAATTTCAATACAATAGTACTAAAGTTTATGGATAAAAATAAGAAGCAGGTGTATGTCTAACCAACCTAAGTACAAGAAAAAAAGTAATTCATTTTTTTGAAACTTTTAATATAAGTAGAGGACACATGCCCAGATGTGCCACATTTTATTTTGTAATTTTTTTGCAAGTAAATAATTAGTTATGAATTTTTTATTAGAAATTTTTAAAAATATTAAAACTCGTTTGTCTAACCAACATAACTTTGTCAAAAAATTATGAAATTCATTTTTATTTATTTGTATCTTATAGTATGGGAAGTATAGAATGTGTTGCATCTTTTACATTTGAAAAATGTGAAATCATTTGAGAATTTTAGATGTTTTTTAATCATCCTATCATTTAGGACTTTAGTCATAATGCATGTAGAAATTAAATAATAATTATCTAATAAATTCAAAACAAGGCATATCTTATATTGGTGGAAAGTTAACAATTTTCTCAATAAACCCTTTTCATTTCATCAAATTTGGATAAAGAAAAAGTCATCAACCACTTTTTGGCCATATCGACACTTTTTGGACTCCCATGATCTTGCACTCGCCCTCACATCACACTTGTATTACATATGCATACTGTTGATAACTTCAAATGATTTCTACAACATAATACTATAAAATTTAATGACAAAAAACCATAGATCTAATCTAAATAAACACATGATTTGAAAAATAAATAAATTAGTAAACTCATGAAGCAAAAGAATATCAAAAAGCTTTCCAAAGAGTGGGCCCTTGTCTTGGTTGCTTGGGTGAGAAGATAAAATCACTACAAATTTTACTTCACTAGAACATATAATATTGATATTGGATATATGTCTATCAAAATAATTAAATATGATATGGATGTAACTTATATATACCACCTGGTCTTCAAGAATTTAGGCTAAAGAAATATATGGTTAAGTTGGCTTATGAACCATAACTATGTAATTTATTTTAGGCCCTTGGCCAGATATTGTTTAAACAAACAAAAAAAGACTTAACAACTTCCTAAATTACCAACAGCCCAAAATATTTTGAAGCAACCATAACCAAAATTAGGAGTCTCCTTCGAGATAGAAATCCTTTATTTGAAATCTCCTCTATGATATTGATCATTTTATCTTGTTGGAACCATGCAACCAAAAGGATGAGTGATTCTAAAAATTGGCATCATAAAGCATGTTTTATTCCTTTAAAAAAAGACATATTAGATGTTTTAGTTTTATGAAAACTATGAATGGAAAAAGGAAAAATAGGGGACTAGGATAGACATATTATAGATATTGAAAAGGGTTCAAGGGTATCAATTCCAAGAAGATTTGTTACACATCATTCTCCCTAGCTAAACATTTTGCATGTCCTCATGCAATAAGTTACCAATTATTCTTCAATTGTTCTATTTTTTGTTGACATTCATGGATGGCAATATAGGGCCCTTATGCCATAAATTTCTCTTTCTTTGATTAATACATCTATCTGTGTGGGAAATGTTAGTATCAAAATAAGATAAACAAAACACACAAATGAAACATTAAACTAAAGAAAGCAAGATAATTGAATTCGAAGAAAACAAACAGAGCTTCTTCAGAACCATTCCATTGTTCTCTATCTCGAGTGATTCTCTTGAAGCTGCTACTCTCAGATTGTGTGAGCAAAGCTTCTTAGAATGGTAACTTGCAAAATGAGTATGCAAAAGGGAGAATACTTCTCTATCCTATATGCTGGTGGAGTGAGATGTTGATGCAGATATGCACAGGGGCTATGGATTATGGATGCTATTAAAACTATGCTATGAAGATGATAGGCCATGATATGGATTGCTAATATGCTAAGCTATGCTATGCTATGATTCTAGAGGCTATGAATGCTGAAAGGCTAATTGACTATAGTTTTCCCATACAAAAGCTTCTATGTTTTTCAGAGACCCGACAGTGCTTTTTATAGCTTTTCACAGGCAAGAGCCTGGCTGGCAAAGATCAATGGTTGTGAGATTGTCTAGTAATTTTGAATGGTGAGAGATGGAGAGGTTGAGAAGATAGAAGATGTTGGGAGGTTGGAGAGAAGAATGGAGGCTTGTCTTCAACCCACGGGAACAAGCTTGCACAGGAACAGAGAAATTAATTTTATGTTTTGGAATTGTGTTTCACAGTTGTTGAAGATAATCCCAAATTAAATAAATAAATATATTTAATTTCATGTGAGTTTGATTTTTTATTTTTAGAAATATAGAAAATTCAATTAAATATTTGAAATATTTAATTGTGAATAGATTTTAGAAGAATTAATTAAATATTTGGAATATTTAATTATGAATGGAACTTTAGAGATTTTTTAGAATAGAAGAATATTTAATCTTTATTTAAATAAAATATTCAAGCCAAGATTAAGTGATAATTAATATAAATAAATCATAATGTTTATTTAATTAATTAATATTCAGAGATTTAATTAAATATTAAAAATATTTAATTAATTACCAGACTATGTGATATGACCATTTTTAGGTGTATACATTTTGCCCCTCTTTGAAGTGATGCATTTTCACACATTAGTTCAAAGAATTTTGAAATTTTCCCTAGATGCTAATTGTCGAATGTTGATAGGTATATGCCCCTGCGAATGATGAATTGATAAGATTTTGATTTTTGTGAATTTTTTTGAATTTTTAGATTTTTTGAATTTTTTTTATTTTTATGATTTTTAAGATGTCGATTCATCATTCGAAATTGATGATGTGAAGAAATTGACATGAAGAGATGTGAAATGAAAAATGGATGACTTAGATTGCCCCTGTAATGATAGAATGCCCCAATTTTCCATATTGTGATGCCCTGATTTGATGATGTTTGTCTAATAAATTTGTTCCCAAGGTTGTTGGAAAACAAATAGCAGCTAATAAATTTGCTTTTAAAGTTGTTAAAAACAAATAGTTGTTGATAAGTTTGCTTCTAAAGTTGTTAAAAACAAACAGGATTGTGATAAATTTGCTTTCATGATGATGAAAAACAAATAGTTTGATAAGTTTTGTAGTGTCCCTCCCGTTTCGACATACTGTTTAGTTTGATTCTGCTTGTTAGATGCTTTAGATTGCTTTGATACTATATTGTTTCTTTTCAGAGGTGATTTTGGATACTATGTTGTTTTGATTTTTGTGGATGATACATTGAAATCCTGGTTATTTGGTTATGTTGGTTCGATGATACTGTGATAGATTCATTCATGATATGGCTTATTGTTTATAACTATTGCTTATGTTTATCATGTTGTTATGATTGTTTATGATTGATCTTGCTTGTTTGTGTCGGTGAATAAGACAGTGCAACATTACTCATTCGTGAGTACACTGCTACGTTGCAATTCTTATTCACGGTGTGTTTTCTAACATGAGTATATATATATGTATGTTTTAACCTTGATGTTTTCCTGCAGACACAGGTACCGGGTAACGGCTCCACCTACTTGTCAGGTTTGAGCATACCCTAATTCAATAAAATTAAGTTGTTGGAGGTATTGACAGGGCCTTGCAAACCATCGTTCTTTTTTGAACGAGTATCTTTATGTTACCCCGTGTAGTTGTCTAATGTATTTTGTCTTGTTCATTTGTATTTTTTTGTGTTGTGAATAAATATTTTAGTTTAGCAATTGTTCGCTAACGTATTTTTAAATACTTAAGCTTGTGTTGTGATTAAATTTATTAATTTGAATTAAATAATTTATTTATTTAAATGGTGAAAGTGGATTATTTCAAAAGAATCTAATTAAACATAAGTTGTTTTAATGAGGCAAGAGGATTTTGTGGAAACAGATATATATGAGAAGAAGTTTTCTTCAAGTAATAAATTTCTGACTGAAAGATAATTAAAGTGGGGATCTGGAGGTAATGGTATGTTGAACTGGTCGAGCATATTAGGGATACATGCTTAATTTACAAGAGGATTTTTGGGGAATTTGTTCCTCTTTTCACTCTTCTCACAATCAGAATTGCCTCTTAGGATGGATAGTATTGCTATCCGCATCTACTTACTGGGTTTCGGATGTAAAAATTTAAGACTGCTTATTGATAAAGTCGATGGTATTCTCATGCATGATAGCAAGAAGGTTTAGGGTATTTCCAAGATAGCCAGCATGGGCATGAAGGTCAATCGCACGCACCTGCTCATCTACTATATATGTAATTTAATAAGGGCTACTGATGTGTGAGGTATGCACAACCCTCATCCTCTTAACCTGCGTGACTGCATGCGCCTGGAGCACAAGCAAAGCTTACAATGTTTGGATGCATTCCAGAATGCTTCAATAATTCAAATATTTTGAGAGCTTCCTTGCGAAATCCATTTTGTGCATATTCTGCAATCATCGCATTTCATGAAAGGCCATCTATATATATACCCACCGTTTGCATTTGCTTGAAAGTTTTTTAATCCTTTTTCATGCATATCCTGCAAGCATCAATTTACACGTGCTAATCGCATCCCTTGAAAGATATCTTAAGATTTTTCAACAATACAATCTGTGCACAATCTGCTATCATTTTAGGAAAGTTCTGAGTAGGTGGCATTTGATTTCTTCAATTGAATTCTGGTGGCTATTTGGGAATTTTAAAAGAGAAGTAAGGAAATTTTGTTACTAAACAACTAACAGTACACCAGGTATTTTTCTGTTTGATTTTTCTATGAAATTTGTGTTTTTTTATTGTGGAAGTCAAGACCGACCATTCATAATTCTTTCTCAAATCTGCACACATGCATATATCAATCATGCCCTCCCGTGATCAAAGATTCTTTTATAAGACAAAACCAAATCTGAAGGCTTTTGTAAATTGATTTTTAATTATATTTTGATCTTCAAATTTGCGCACAGATTCTTCCTTATGAAGTTTGTTATTAAATGTCGTCTATTTTAGAAGATTATGTTTAATTTTATTTGACTGGTGAATGAAAGACTTTGAGTTTATACAAACCATCGTTGTACCTTATGGAGTTAGCCAGTAAATTCATAGTAAACGTATATTATGTCGATATAAAAGATGAATTTAGAAAGTTTCCTAAAATTTTCCTTTAAGTCTGGAAGTCACCTAGAAGATCTCTTGTTATGTGAATTTATAACTGTTATCGTTGTTTTGGAATTTCTGCCAAATAGCTTGCTAATTTTAGCACCTGACTTTATCCTCTTCTCCTGTCTTTATTTATATATATTTCAATCGACTGCCATTTTTCTATTAATCATTCTTTACTATATGCATGGAGCTCAACATTTTTTATTTGTAACTGTTATCTTTCCAACTGCAAATGCAAGTCTTAGATTGATAAAAGTTGTTCCTGAGCTATTGAAAACCTTTGAGCGAATGGATTATCTAGTAGAATTATGTATAAATAGAGTCTTCGATTTCTTTGTTAAATTTCTGACATGAGACTCTTAAAGTTTTTTATTGCACGCGTCCACCTTGTGAATTATGTGCCTAACTTTACCAGAGATTCCTGTGTTAAATTTCGCACCCTCCTAAACTTTTCTGTCCAAAATATAAACAAAGGATTTAATTACTGTTGTGTGAGATCTTTTCTATTGCATATAAATCCGTAAATGTAGTGCATGGCCATGTATAAGTAGCTATCAATCAAGCAAATGAAAAGGAATTCATGTGTCACAGTATACGCCTTTACTACCAGTGTAAGTACGAACTAGTTGTTAGACTTTGTCTTAGTTACAAGTCATCATGATAAGAACTTATGGTGGCAGATTCTTTATGACAAATCAATCATGTTAGTAAATCTTTTTAATGTTAGAAAATGAACAAGCATAAATGTTAGTTGGATTAAAGTTTATAGTAACTTAAGCTTACAATTTATATTGTTTCTTATAAATTTTAAGGTATTGAAAATTCTAATATATAAAGAATTTATATTATTTCTTATAATTTTAAAGTATTGGAATTCCATTGTATAAAGAATTTATATTGTTTTAATAATATAGTATTAGAAAAGCTATATTTTGAAGTATTAGAAAAACAATAACGATTATAGTATATATTAAGTATATTCGTTATTTATTGAAATTTGTTAAATCTCATTTTAGGAGTGTTTACACACAACTTTGAAATGATTATTTTTATTTCAACAAAAATAGTTAAACAAGATTCGTATTGTAAACATTAGCACACTTTAATTTATGATATTCTCAAAAGTTTGTTTATTAGAAAATTTTTAATTCATTGAGAGTGATTAAATGAAGCTATTGGTGGTGAATGTATCCATGATGATAATGATGATTACTTTGTTTTCTTTAAAAGTTATGAAAGAAGAAAAAAAAGTGTAGTTTAGTGTTTTACATATTGATCATATTGCTTATTTACAAGAATTTTTACTTGGGGTTGTAATTTTGCATAACTTGTCGTTGACTATAGAAGCATAATAGAGATTTATGGTAAGTCTCTAGTGGAGAATGAAAACACTGTGATTTGATCTTAGTACTTGAAAGCAACCCCTAGATTCTCATGTTGAGTCATGTTATAGAGAGAGTGGCTTGCGTTAGGGGCCGAAATCCTATAGTGATTGTCTGGGTAACCTAACGTAGGTGTGTTAATTAAGTGATAACCTAACTAATATATTAGGGGTGGGGTAGAACTGAACACTAAATCAGATAATGGTTTGCCTCGCCTACTTTCTTAATACTCGTTTAGGTTAAGAAAAGGTTGAGAAGGCCTGGAATGGCAAGTTGCCATCTTGTCCTCTCGAAAGATGTAACGACACCACATTAGTTGCATAGGGGCCGGGAATGGTAGAGGCTGCCAGGGTAACTCTTGGAGAGAGGGCCGGTAGTCTAGGAAGATTCACCAGGGTAACCTATCCCAACAATGTGATGAAACTCTTAGTCTATATCATGATGGTGTTTCTTATGTTCTGTTATCTATTTTATGTAATTTAATACTGTGATTCTATCTGCTATGATTGTTAAATTATGTCATGATGTGATTTGTAAACCCCATAAACTTAATGTTTTGTCTTCTTTGCTTGTGGACCTGTCATTATCTCCTAGCACGGAGGGAGTGGACCTTCGGGTTTCATGTGGTTGGGAGGAAACCATGCTTTATCCTCTTTGGATTTTCTTGTAGATGATCCTATGCTCGCAGTAGGTTCCAGTTACTTCATTGTTCGTGACTGTGGATGCGAAGCATGTTCGAGGATATGGATGTCAGCTATGATATGATTACTTCCTACTTTGTTATTTTACCTCTTGTATAAAGAGCGTATTATTTGTACTATCATTTTGATGTAACGGGCATCATTGAATCTCATCTTTTGTAAACTGGATATTTGGATATTGGATTGTATAGATTTTTGTAAACTGGATCTTGCATGAGATTTAATTTGTACTTAAGTTTATGATAATGTGTTGAGTTTATTTGTTAAGTTTATGTAACAACGTCTTGGGAAATTTATAATAGTTGTGTAATCTATTATCTTTAAAAAAAAAATTATTCGGTTTACTTTTCTTTTTACACTTTGTTATAACGTAATAAGGTAGGGCATTACAGATTGGTATTAGAGCCAGGTTCTAACACTGGGTACTCTAGATATTAGTAAGCCCATTACGTTTTCCTAGGTGTTAGACTCTATAGTTCGTATTATCCTATTGTCTTTTACGTCATGTAGCTAAGATGTGTCGGAGATCACTCCACACCACTAGATGACTATTGTTGTTATAGCTTGAAAAGTTTCCTTCTTCCTCATTAGGTGGCTAGTGTATAGTCACACAGTGTCGTATTGTACAATTTTGAAGATTGTGGACTTTCTTTGCAATTATTGATGAATATATGTTAATTGTGAAGGTCGACACCTTGTTTATATTTGATTGTGATAGTTTAGCCACATTTTGTGATCTTATTTACTTGTGACCCTTGTGGTTACACTTGATTTAATGTTGACATTGTGCACATTTCTTAATTTAATGTTGAAATTGAATTTAATTTAAGGTTTATTTATGACTTTAGTGGCTAAATTATTTTATCTTTATCATTTTCAATGTCGGCCATATGTGGTATTGTGAATTATCTCCAAGGATGTAGGATACTGACTTGGAGAGTGTATACGAGGAAGTAGACTTAGGGAACTATAGGGTAGGTGTATATGAAGGATGTTTATGTTGGTCATGGATATAGTACTTAGATTCTTGAGATTTGATATTTTCGTTTCCTTATTCTCACCATGTATCTGAGATTTGTTCTACGTGGTGTTGTGTAGGACCATGCCTAGATGTCAAAATAAAGGTTGTGGTCGGGGATGAGTTGGTGGTCGTGCGGTTAACCGCCAGATTACTTCCCTTTTGAGTTCTCATGAAAATGAGCGTGTGGAGCAGCTGAATACTCGAGATGATCATAAAGGTGTGGTCATCAAAGAAAAATCCACACCAGCATCTCCACTTTGTGAATCTGATGATGAGACCTTGGCTCAAGCTCTCTCTTGTGTCAAGATGGAAAAAAGGGAAAAAGACTGTAGAATCGGGACATCTAGTTAAAGTGAAGAAACCATCCGTTGTTCAGAATTGGCCATTTAGGTGTGGACCTAATGCACCTATTCTCTCTAAGGAAGAGAAGGAAAGCCATCGCATACAATCTTTTGCTTCCATGGAGACAATTATGGATTCTGATGAGGACCCTGAGGAGTGTCCCCTAACCGATAATGAGTAATTTGATAGTAGAAGAAGGGATGTAGTACTTTTCTCTCTTGTTGTCTTGTTAGACTGAAACTTATATTGTTGTGTTGTGCATATGACACTTTTTAAGTTGTGTTTGTTGTACCTAGTTTGTGGCTTCCAGGAGTAAGCCTTATCCTAGGGGGGGAGGATGTAGTGTCCCTCCCGTTTCGACATACTGTTTAGTTTGATTCTGCTTGTTAGATGCTTTAGATTACTTTGATACTATGTTGTTTCTTTTCAGAGGTGATTTTGGATACTATGTTGTTTTGATTTTTGCGGATGATACATTGACATCCTGGTTATTTGGTTATGTTGGTTCGATGATACTGTGATAGATTCATTCATGATATGGCTTATTGTTTATAACTATTGCTTATGTTTATCATGTTGTTATGATTGTTTATGATTGATCTTGCTCGTTTGTGTCGGTGAATAAGACAATGCAGCATTACTCATTCGTGAGTACCCTGCTACGTTGCAATTCTTATTCACGGTGTGTTTTCTAACATGAGTATATATATATGTATGTTTTAACCTTGATGTTTTCCTGCAGACACAGGTACCGGGTAACGGCTCCACCTACTTGTCAGGTTTGAGCATACCCTAATTCAATAAAATTAAGTTGTTGGAGGTATTGACAGGTCCTTGCGAACCATCGTTCTTTTTCGAACGAGTATCTTTATGTTACCCCGTGTAGTTGTCTAGTGTATTTTGTCTTGTTCGTTTGTATTGTTTTGTGTTGTGAATAAATATTTTAGTTTAGCAATTGTTCGTTAACGTATTTTTAAATACTTAAGCTTGTGTTGTGATTAAATTTATTAATTTGAATTAAATAATTTATTTATTTAAATGGTGAAAGTGGATTATTTCAAAAGAATCTAATTAAACATAAGTTGTTGTTTTAATGAGGCAAGAGGATTTTGTGGAAATAGATATATATGAGAAGAAGTTTTCTTCAAGTAATAAATTTCTGACTGAAAGATAATTAAAGTGGGGATCTGGAGTTAATGGTATGTTGAACTGGTCGAGCATATTAGGGATACATGCGTAATTTACAAGAGGATTTTTGGGGAATTTGTTCCTCTTTTCACTCTTCTCACAATCAGAATTTCCTTTTAGGATGGATAGTATTGCTATCCGCATCTACTTACTGGGTTTCGGATGTAAAAAGTTAAACTGCTTATTGATAAAATCGATGGTATTCTCATGCATGATAGCAAGAAGGTTTAGGGTATTTCCAAGATAGCCAGCACGGGCATGAAGGTCAACCGCGCGCACCTGCTCATCTACTGTATATGTAATTTAATAAGGGCTACTGATGTGTGAGGTATGCGCAACCCTCATCCTCTTAACCTGCATGACTGCATGTGCCTGGAGCACAAGCAAAGCTTACAATGTTGGATGCATTCCAGAATGCTTCAATAATTCAAAGATTTTGAGAGCTTCCTTGCGAAATCCATTTTGTGCATATTCTGTAATCATCGCATTTCATGAAAGGCCATATATATATATACCCACTGTTTGCATTTGCTTGAAAGTTTCTTAATCCTTTTTCATGCATATCCTGTAAGCATTGATTTACACGTGCTAATCGCATCCCTTGAAAGCTATCTTAAGATTTTTCAACAATACAATCTGTGCACAATCTGCTATCATTTTAGGAAAGATCTGAGTAGGTGGCATTTGATTTCTTCAATCGAATTCTGGTGGCTATTTGGGAATTTTAAAAGAGAAAGGAAATTTTGTTACTAAACAGCTAACAGTACGCCAGGTATTTTTCTGTTTGATTTTTCTATGAAATTTGTGTTTTTTTATTGTGGAAGTCAAGACCGACCATTCATAATTCTTTCTCAAATCTGCACACATGCATATATCAATCATGCCCTCCCGTGATCAGAGATTCTTTTATAAGACAAAACCAAATCTGAAGGCTTTTGTAAATTGATTTTTAATTATATTTTGATCTTCAGATTTGCGCACAGATTCTTCCTTATGAAGTTTGTTATTAAATGTCGTCTATTTCAGAAGATTATGTTTAATTTTATTTGACTGGTGAATGAAAGACTTTGAGTTTATACAAACCGTCGTTGTACCTTCTGGAGTTAGCTAGTAAATTCATAGTAAATTATATTATGTCGGTATAAAAGATGAATTTAGAAAGTTTCCTGAGATTTTCCTTTAAGTCTGGAAGTCACCCAGAAGATCTCTTGTTATGTGAATTTATAACTGTTATCGTTGTTTTGGAATTTCTGCCAAATAGCCTGCTAATCTTAGCGCCTGACTTTATCCTCTTCTCCTGTCTTTATTTATATATATTTCAATCGACTGCCATTTTTCTGTTAATCATTCTTTACTATATGCATGGAGCTCAACGTTTTTTCTTTGTAACTATTATCTTTCCAACTGCAAACGCAAGTCTTAGATTGATAAAAGTTGTTCCTGAGCTATTGAAAACCTTTGAGCAAATGGATTATCTAGTAGAATTCTGTATAAACAGAGTCTTCGATTTCTTTGTTAAATTTCTGACATGAGACTCTTAAAGTTTTTTATTGCACGCGTCCACCTTGTGAATTCTGCGCCTGACTTTACCAGAGATTCCTGTGTTAAATTCTGCACCCTCCTAAACTTTTCTGTCCAAAATATAAACAAAGGATTTAATTACTGTTGTGTGAGATCTTTTCTATTGCATGTAAATCCGTAAATGTAGTGCATGGCCGTGTATAAGTAGTTATCAATCAGTCAAATGAAAAGGAATTCCTGTGTCAGAGTATACGCCTTTACTACCAGTGTAAGTACGAACTAGTTGTTAGACTTTGTCTTAGTTACAAGTCATCATGATAAGAACTTACGGTGGCAGATTCTTTATGACAAATCAATCATGTTAGTAAATCTTTCTAATGTTAGAAAATGAACAAGCATAAATGTTAGTTGGATTAAAGTTTATAGTAACTTAAGTTTAGAATTTATATTGTTTCTTATAAATTTTAAGGTATTGAAAATTCTAATATATAAAGAATTTATATTATTTCTTATAATTTTAAAGTATTGGAATTCCATTGTATAAAGAATTTATATTGTTTTAATAATATAGTATTAGAAAAAGCTATATTTCGAAGTATTAGAAAAACAATAACGATTATAGTATATATTAAGTATATTCGTTATTTATTGAAATTTGTTAAATCTCATTTTAGGAGTGTTTACACACAACTTTGAAATGATTATTTTTATTTCAACAAAAATAGTTAAACAAGATTCGTATTGTAAACATTAGAACACTTTAATTTATGATATTTTCAAAAGTTTGTTTATTAGAAAATTTTTAATTCATTGAGAGTGATTAAATGAAGCTATTGGTGGTGAATGTATCTATGATGATAATGATGATTACTTTGTTTTCTTTAAAAGTTATGAAAGAAAAAAAAAGTGTAGTTTAGTGTTTTACATATTGATCATATTGCTTATTTACAAGAATTTTTACTTGGGGTTGTAATTTTGCATAACTTGTCATTGACTATAGAAGCATAATAGAGATTTATGGTCAGTCTCTAGTGGAGAATGAAAACACTGTGATTTGATCTTATTACTTGAAAGCAACCCCTAGATTCTCATGTTGAGTCATGTTATAGAGAGAGTGTCTTGCGTTAGGGGCCGAAATCCTATAGTGATTGTCTGGGTAACCTAACATAGGTGTGTTAATTAAGTGATAACCTAACTAATATATTAGGGGTGGGGTAGAACTGAACACTAAATCAGATAATGGTTTCCCTTTCCTACTTTCTTAACGCTCGTTCAGGTTAAGAAAAGGTTGAGAAGGCTTGGAATGGAAAGTCGCCATCTTGTCCTCTCGAAAGATGTAACGACACCACATTAGTCTGCATAGGGGCCGGGAATTGGTAGAGGCTGCTAGGGTAACTCTTGGAGAGAGGGCCGGTAGTCTAGGAAGATTCACTAGGGTAACCTATCCCGACAATGTGATGACACTCTTAGTCTATATCATGATGGTGTTTCTTATGTTCTATTATCTATTTTATGTAATTTAATATTGTGATTCTATCTGCTATGATTGTTAATGTTATGTCGTGATATGATTTGTAAACCCCATAAACGTAATGTTCTATCTTCTTTGCTTGTGGACCTATCATTATCTCCTAGCACGGAGGGAGTGGACCTTCGAGTTTCACATGGCTGGGAGGAAACCATGCTTTATCCTCTTTGGATTTTCTTGCAGATGATCCTATGCTCGCAGTAGGTTCCGGTTACTTCATTGTTCGTGACTGTGGATGCGAAGCATGTTCGAGGATATGGATATCATCTATGATATGATTACTTCCTACTTTGTTATTTTACCTCTTGTATAAAGAGCATATTATTTGTACTGTCATTTTGATGTAACGGGGATCATTGAATCTCACCTTTTGTAAACTGGATATTTGGATATTGGATTGTATAGATTTTTGTAAACTGGATCTTGCATGAGATTTAATTTGTACTTAAGTTTATGATAATGTGTTGAGTTTATTTTGTTAAGTTTATGTAACAACGTCTTGGGAAATTTATAATAGTTGAGTAATCTATTATCTTTAAAAAAAAATTATTCAGTTTACTTTGCTTTTTACACTTTGTTATAACGTAACTAAGGCAGGGTGTTACAAGTTTGCTTCTAAAGTTGTTAAAAACAAACAGGATTTTGATAAATTTGTTTTCATGATGATGAAAAACAAATAGTTGTTGATAAGTTTGCTTCTAAAGTTGTTAAAAACAAACAAAATTTTGATAGATTTGCTGATAAGTTTGCTTCTAAGGTTGTAAAAAAAAACATGATTTTGATAGATTTGCTTTCCATGATGATGAAAGACAAATAATTTGTTGATAATATTCAGATTTGATTGATTTGTCGTGATGATTTGATATTGATGTTGCTTTGACTTGATGATTCTTCCTATGAAATAGGAGAGATTGGGTGTCTTACAGTTACGGGAGACATTCCCAAAGACATGGAGGTTGATTTTGTAGCTTGTACAGGCGGATAGAGATGTGATCGAGGCATGCAGACTGACCTCAAGGTGGATCAGGGGCAAGTGGGACAGAGCCGAGATCGGCAGCATCAAAGGATAGCACTTTGTAGTGCAGTTTGCATGATGTCTTATCAATTTTCTGTTGAGATGTTTGTATACATACTGATATGATCCCAGTTTTGATGATGTATATCATCTGACACCTTTGTAAATTTTGACATTCATTTTCAAGATATATGATATGCAGTGATGATTTCTTATGTGATGAATGTGTCTATTTTCTATATGCATGATGTTTTATGTGATGATTTCACGATGTTATGCTTATGATGATTTTTTTTTGGATATAAAAATGAAAGTGCAATTATATGATATGATTGCAATCTATTGATGAATGATTTTATGAATATGAAATGATGGATGGTACAATTTATGAATGCCCATGAATGTTTTGATTATGATGTATGCTTTGTTTTTATGATTTTTCGATGAAAATATGTATGAAAAATGTATGTGATGATGTTTTTGTGAATGTCAAAATGTACTCAGTCATTTATTCAAAAAGATATGAAACATTTGATACTTTGCCAGCTTTTGGGAAAATCTATAAATGCCAAATGCAAATTCTAAAATGAATGTAATCTATACTAACCATGCAGGGTATCTATACAATATTGCCATTCTGAGAGCTTATTTGTGCTTTTTGTGTCATCATAGAGCATTGAAATGTTGAAAGTTAATACAAGCATCAAAGGGTATGTTAGCACCAATGATGACCTGAGTATTGCTTTCATGATTTTTGATATAGCAAGATAATACAAGCATCTAGGTATAATTAAACCGAGATGACCTTAGTATCGCTTGCATAAACAGACAAGAGTTAACCCGTTTCCCATGCAAATTCTGAAATGTCATCAATGATACTTAGTAGAGCATGTCTCGCAACCAATTTGCATAGTACTAATGATTTCCTCGCAAATAGCAGACAAAGAAAAATTCATACTCCTTCCTTGCTTTTCTAGTTCAGTACATCATCGAATTGCTCCAGAGATATGATAGAAAATCAACCAACAATTCAAATTTTGCTCAAAGTATTTCAAACATTATTCAGATTAAGATCATCCAACTTGGTTATCAACATTGATGTTTGTGATTTGATTAACGTTGTTTTGACCATGTTGTTTGATTTCATTGGCATTGAGTGATTGTTTTGGGTGTTGTGGTTGATTTGATGCATCAATGTATGTTTCATTTTAGCGAATTGTCAATTGTATGTTTGTTTATGTTCTAAAAGCTCATTGCCCCTTGCTTGTTTAGTTTGTGTTTCTGCCCCTAGTGTAAACACAACCTGAATAGTATGGATATGTACAGATTTCATTAAGCCATGATGAAAGAAAAGGATTCATGTTGCATGATATGGATATGATAAATATGTACAAATGATAGATATGGATAGATGATGTCATAAAGCGAGTGCATGATGATGATAAGTACTTAGGATCACTGATTCCCCTAAGTACGATAAGATTGATGATTGTTGATGATTGATTGAAACAAAAGATATGAGGATTGGATAAGATGAAAGATATGGTATGAAAGATATGGATAAATTGTATAAGATAAGATATATGGTGTCCAAGAAGATCCTTAACCTTGTCAAGATCAAAGGTGGAAATGTAAGGAATGGGCATAGAAAGGATAATGACCATGAATGATAAGATGGATGAAACTTGTCCCTAAGTATAGAGTGCAAGAGGAATATAGAAGATAGGATATGGATGATAGGGGAGATGGAGGAAGGACTTAAGCATCAAGTTTCTCAACCAAATATCCCTCTAATAAACCATGGCAATGGGAATTAGAATCCTAAATGTTGGCAGATTAATGATATGATGGAAGAATCTAAGGACTAATGCAAAAGTTTGGATTAAAGGAGAATGATGGGGTATGAATGTTAGATAATGGATAGGAGGTTGGAAGGCATGTTGATGGATAGATGGAAATGATGGAAAGATCAACATTGGCACACACCTTGAAGGGTGATGGAGTGATGGAGGAAAAATGGATTTGGAAGGTGATAGGTTATTAGATGGAAAATTGGAGGAAGCTTTTGGATTAGCAAATTTGGATGCCAATTTAGATTTTATTGCTTTTATGAGACTTTTAGGAATCCACATGACTTTTGACTTTTTGTTTTTCTTTGTGGACCTTTGTGGCCTTTGGAATTTTTCTTTTTGATTTATGGACCTTTGTGGTCTTTGAAATTTTCCTTTTCTCTTTGATGGGCCTTTGTGGCCTTTTAGATTTTTCTTTTGATTTTGAATCAAATTTTCTTTTATTTTTACATGACTCTTCGAGGAGACATGTTGATCCTTTGATACATGTGGAGTTTTATATAGAAGCTTTTGATATTTGGCACCCAAATTGCTTCCAAAAGAAATGGAAGGAGTGTATTGAGATGAACGATATGGAGGTATTATGGATGAGTTAATATGGGTAGAATTTTGAAAGTGGATCAAGGATGTGTGTCTTTGTTGTTCTTGAGAAATAGGATATGGACCTAGGATAGAGGGAAGGTTTGTTGGATTAGGATGAGGACCTAGGATAGATGGAAGGTGTGATGAACTAGAATGAGGACCTAGGATAGATGGAAGGTTTAATGGACTAGGAAACTTAGGTGTATAACCAAGGCCATAGTGATATGGGTTTCTTTGAACAGAAAGGGGTTCTAGGATACCTTGCTCATGAAGGCCTAATCCTTTTCCTTTGTAATTCATACTTTGACACATTTGTTTACCAACGGGATATGTATTGTTTGTAAAACAAGATGCAAGTCCATTTTGAGGAGGATATGATATGGATGAGAGGATAGGTGTTGGAAGTAAAACCAGAATGGATAAAGGTGGAGGATCCCAATTTATAGGTGTGGGGTTTATGGATAACTTGAATAGGTGTGATAGGCTCTTGACATGGGGATGATGGGGTGTTTTGATCTTGACTTGGAAAAGGATTATGAAGTGGTATGAAAGGCATATCTTGATCATGAGAAGGATAATCATCTTCATGGGATGAAAGGGTATCCTTGAATGGAAGCATATATTGATCTTGATGAGGAAGGGAATCGTGAAATTTTGTAGAAATCATATCTTGATCATCAATTGGTAAGACATCATTAGATAGGACGAAAGAAATATCATGCTCTTGTGATGCAATAGAATCATGGGATGGTATGGATTGATTAGATGATGTGGAAGGAGAACTGGGAAGAACATTTTGTTCTTGAGATGAAAGAGGATTATCATGGGTGAATAATGAAAGGAGGGGATCATCATATGGTTCTTGAGAGATGGGATCTTGATCAAAGATAGGAAGGGTTTGTAGAATGTTTTGATCAAGATGTGTAGATTGAAATGAATCATTGGATGTAAAGGATATGATAGAAGAAGGTGATTGAATGGAATCGTTATCTTGAGTGAAAGAATCATGAGGTTCATTTTGAATTATGGGGGATGAAGATAAATGCATGACATGACAAGATTGGTCAATTTTATTTGATGGCGTAGATTTAGGCTTCTCAGTTAACCTTTGCAAAAATTCAAAAACATTGAATTTGGATGATGTTATTTTGGAGGAGAAGAGGTTACATTCATATTTCCATCAAAGGACTTCGTAGTTGTGCCCCCTTGTATTTCCTTGATTTTCATTTGGAGTGCTCTTATTTGTTGGGGAAGACTACTAAGATCATTTAATGGAGTTTTAGTCTTTTCAGGATCTTCCTTAATTTTCTCCATATTGTAGTTAGAGGGCAATTTGGCACCTTGGTTTGCTAAAAAAAGAAAGTAGCCTTCTTTATCTCGCTCTAAGATCTTGTCCAAAATCATGTGAAACTGTGGATCCTGTTCAACTTCTTGAATCATTTCATCGGTTATTTCATCATTTGAACTATTCCCAGTACAAAACCTATGAAAAGGATTTTCTTCCCTATCACCCATGTTGTAAAGTGGACAACAGGCATATGCTTTTGAAATGTTCTTCTAGACTTAGATCACAGGTTTATAAGTGCAAAAATGACTGTGTTTTTGTCTTTTCCAAGCGTGTACTCAGAGTGATAGAAGTGGATACCGGATCCCCTGAGCAAACGGTCCTTGGCAGTTATATGGTGAGTATCTTGGGGGTAGATTCTTCCCTCCCTTGCACTGTGATTATTATGATGTTCGAAAACTGACTTCGGTTGGATACTACACTAAGTTCATAGTAAGGATTTTTGTTTGGTGTGGCAAATGATATACTCCCTCGAGAGACCTCCCTACCTTTAGAACAAAGGCTTTGGGGATGGTTATCAATGCACACTACCGTCAAATGGGATTTTCATCAACCATCCGCATTTGATTAAAGTGGGTTGGAAAACTTGGCTTTAGTTGTTCCCACTTAGGTCGTTCCCATAGGGTGAGTACTTTTTCCCACTACAGCAAGCCTTCTAAAAGGTATTATCAAAGCTTGAAATTGCATGAAATGAAATAGATGAGTTTGGCATTTTGATCACCCAGTTAAGGGGAGAGCATAGGCCTATCACCATTTTAAACAAAGGAAACAAAAGTTCAATTTTAAGCCTAAATGAACAATTTTCTATGCTAGGTGAAGATATTGCTTCACAAAGACATGGAATTATTTTTAGTCCAAAATAAAAATGAAGTGACTATCCTAGGATTGATTCATTCCAATTAAGTGACTATCCTAGGATTGCTTGATTTTCAATTAGTTGACTATCCTAGGATTGGTGTTTTTTTTTTTAGAGCTCTTACTGACTGCGGTCGCGTCGGATCCAGTCAAATTTTACTTTAAGTTACAAATTACAATTGCAGACTTTTTTTAAAAATGCGCTAAAACAGACATCAAGGGTGCTAAAACAAAGTTAATGGGTGTTGAGGAATCACTTAAGGGCGCTAAGGAATCCATCAAGGGCGCTGAGGAATCTGTCACAAGCGCAGAGGAATCTATCACGGGCACTGAAGAATCTATCACGGGCGTTGAGGAATCTATCACGGGCGCTAAGGAATATGTCATGGGCGTTGAGGAATCTATCACGGGTGCTGAGGAATCTGTCACAGGCACTACAAGATTGGTCAAGGACACTGCAGAATTGGTCAAGGGCACTACAATATTTGTCAAGGGTGTTGCAAGATTGATCAAGGGCGCTGTAGGATTGATGAAGGGCACTGAAATGGGTGTGACTTGAGCTAAAGTGTGTTTATTGCGCTAATATGTTGTTTTAGCCGTAACCTATCAAAAAATCCTGCAAAAAGATGTTAAAATAGGGGCAAGAGCCCCACAGTGGGCGCCAAAAATGTGTGGGAAATGTTAGTATCAAAATAAGATAAACAAAACACACAAATGAAACATTAAACTAAAGAAAGCAAGATAATTGAATTCGAAGAAAACAAACAGAGCTTCTTCAGAACCATTCCATTGTTCTCTATCTCAAGTGATTCTCTTGAAGCTGCTGCTCTCAGATTGTGTAAGCAAAGCTTCTTAGAATGGCAACCTATAGAATGAGTATGCAAAAGGGAGAATACTTCTCTATCCTATATGCTGGTGGAGTGAGATGTTGATGTGTATATGCACAAGGGCTGTGGATTATGGATGCTATTAAAACTATGCTATGAAGATGATAGGCCATGATATGGATTGCTAATATGCTAAGCTATGCTATGCTATGATTCTAGAGGCTATGAATGCTAAAAGGTTGATTGACTATAGTTTTCCCATACAAAAGCTTCTATGTTTTTCAGAGACCCAGTAGTCCTTTTTATAGCTTTTCACAGGCAAGAGCCTGGCTAGCAAAGATCAATGGCTGTGAGATTGTCTGGTAATTTTGAATGGTGAGAGATGGAGAGGTTGAGAAGAAGATGGAAGATGTTGGGAGTTTGGAGAGAAGAATGGAGGCTTGTCTTCAACCCACGGGAACAAGCTTGCACAGGAACAGAGAAATTAATTTTCTATTTTGGAAGTTTGTTTCACGGTTGTTGAAGATAATCCCAAATTAAATAAATAAATTTATTTAATTTCATGTGAGTTTGATTTTTTATTTTTAGAACTATAGAAGATTCAATTAAATATTTGAAATATTTAATTGTGAATAGACTTTAGAAGAATTAATTAAATATTTGGAATATTTAATTGTGAATGGAACTTTAGAGGATTTTTTAGAATAGAAGAATATTTAATCTTTATTTAAATAAAATATTCAAGCCAAGATTAAGTGATAATTAATATAAATAAATCATAATTTTTATTTAATTAATTAATATTCAGAGATTTAATTAAATATTAAAAATATTTAATTAATTACCAGACTATGTGATATGACCAGTTTTAGGTGTATACACTATTTTATTCTTCAATTCCCATATTTCATTAGCTTGCTACTATTTATCCCTATATACTTGGCTTAATTTTACCTATAAGACCCTCAAGTATTTTTTCTAGCTATTTCTTTAAGGGTTAACTGCCTTTGATGTGAATTTTTTTTAGGTAAATTATGTTTTGTGGGGAAAAGAGTATGTAATTTTCTCTAGACTACTTCTACATAAATATTCATAGTGTTAGATGTTGGCATAACATCTTCCTCATTTAGTTCACTTTCCTCCAATAGCTCTTCAATATTTTTAATCACCTTTATAATTCTTTAATTTTGTTGGGAATGTTTGCTACATAACTAAAAGAAGCAAGGGAGTCTATTTCCATTGATATTTCCATCTAGGATTTTTGCTACTTCTCTTTTTTCATTTGTCTATTTTGTCAATGTTGTTCTCTTATAAAGTTTTCATTTTTTCAAGAAATATGTGGCCAATAATTCAACTTCAAGTTCATTCTTTTATGTTCCTTCTTTCTCAATTTTACTAATGACATGGCCAAGTTTTGCAGTATCCAGGTGGAATCAATAATTTTCTTTTTTTCCTTTTCTATTTGATATTAAGACAAGGTCTTTCCAACTTTTGGGAAGTCTCAACATTAGCTATTGTAGACATAGAAAATGTCCAAAATGATATCATGCACTCAAATCAGGTATACTAACATCATTTCCTCCTAAAACTCATCCTCTTTTTGCTTAATTGATTAAATTAGCCTAGCTATTTAATTAATTGTGTCATTTGCATCTATTAACCTAATTAATTTAATTGGGTTAATTCACCCCTTCCATGCTAACATTTCATCTCATTAAATTAAATAAATCAAATTGTTTAATTTAAATCCCCAAGTCCTCTTATTTAATTAAATATCATTTCACTCTCCCCTTTTTCATTAAATCACTTTATTTAATGAATATCATATAATTCTTCTAAAATTTCATAATTAACATTGTTTTAATTAGCCATTGCTAATAAATCTAATTCCCCCCCACTTGAAAAGGAATATTCCAAGGGAATATTCCTCCTTTGCACATTCCTCCAAAAGGAATATTCCCACAGAATATTCCTTCCCCTTTTGTACAATTAAAATTTGTTTGGATTTGCTAAATATCTATTTTCCTCACCCATAAGAATATTCCAAAGAATATTCTCTCCTCACTTATTTGAAAAAGGCGAATAAATTATTTTTTTCTAACACTTACTTGACTTCTTGTGCAAGGTAACTTATGACCTCTTGTGCAAGTTAACTTGTGACCTCTTGTGCAAGTTAAAAGTGTGTTTGTTTGGACAAGGGTGAACCCTTGATTAAATCTTATCATTGATTCTCTTCCCTAAACGAGAATCCATGATCTATGCCTCCAAATTTCTTCATCCTTGACCATTGATTAACCTTTTTAATCTCAACTCTTCATTTCTCATTTGATCTCCTATAAATAGGTCACTATTTGGAGACAAATGGATCCATCTTTTAACATCAAAATTATGTTGTTAAAATCACTCTCACTTGCACTCACATTTAGTATAATATTAGCTTATTTTAATTGCATCATATTAGCTTAGCTTCCATGATAACATAGATGCATATATTTAGCTTATTTGTTAATTAGGGTTTCAATATTTTTAGCTTAAATTCCATTTAGATTAGCTTTGCATTCACACATCTTGATCATCTTAGCATAAATCATGTTAAAATAGCTTGCATCATGTTCATTTAGCTTTAAATCATGTTTCATCACACATCTATCATTGGTTTCAATGATTTTCTTCAATAGAATCGATCAGAACAAGCTTATTTATCCATGGGATTGGGAAAGGGTCACCATTCCACATCAATGTGACACCACTGCCCCAATAGGATAAATTTCAATGGATTAGAATAAGTGTTTTGAAAGCTTTCATAGTTTAATATGTTAATTTTAAATGGATTCATAGTCCAGTTTTCATTGAATGATCTTATTGGGATTGAAGTTTAGTGGCTCAAATATACTTTGATTCTTCATGGATCAAGTGTATTCAGCCCATACTAATCCGTCAGTCACATTTTGGCATTAGAAGGAGGGCATAACCGATCACATTTAACAAATTTTCCTCTTGAAGTCCATTTTCTAGTTTTTTGCAAATACAACGATGGTCTAGGAGATTTCAATGATGCTTTTGTAAAGCGTCGCCATATAGCGATGCTATTTCCATCTGATATAGTGACACCTAATTAATACACTGGTACTAATTAAAATAAATAGCAATGCTAATACTTTTTAGAGGTATCAAAAATTTGCAAACGACAACACTCCCAAATGTCGATGCTATTGTTGTCACTGTCCTTCTGCAAAGCGACACTAATTTTCACCAGAGTGATGCTCATTTGAATTTTGGCGACGCTATTGTGAATAATGCCACTCTTCCTCTAGTAAGCAAAAACAGTGTGATTTTTAGCATGTTCTTTAATTTTTTTTACTTCATCAGATCACTAACAAGTCTCTGACATTGTTTTGGTTTTAGGCTAACTAGTTTTTGCAAGTGGAACGATAAAATTCGAAGTGAAGAAGCATTCTTTTATTTAAATATTATAATTGTAACAAGTGTTTTGACAATTTTTTGGGGAAATTATAACCCATTTATCAATCTTTTCATTTTATGCTTTAGGAACACACTAGCTTTCAATTGGGTTTTAAAATGAATGCTCAAATCAGTTAAAATTGAACCCTCACATCATTTTACTTTGGGTTTAAAATTGAACAATACAACTTAATACTTCATTTTGTGCTTAAAATAAACTAACCTTTGCTTTTAGGATTAAAATTAATGAGTGTTTGCTATGTCTTGTGATTTACCATTTTCATCATTGAATGCATATGCACTTCTTTCACACCACTCGGTGATCTTTGGAATCAAAAGCATTTCCTTGACATTTTGTATAATCACCCATGTTGGTGTGAATAAGTCTTGTACCTAGTTTATTCCTTTACTAGGGACTTAGGGGACTTAATTCACATGTTAAGTTTACTTAGGATATTAGTTGTCATATCTAGATAAGTATTAGTTGTCTTATCTAGAATTTCCACTTTCCTAGGTAGTTATGAGTTAGTTGTCTCATGTGATAGGATTAAGACACTTGTCATGATCTTGTCTTATCCTATCTCTCATCCTTGCCTTTATAAGCAAGGCATCTCTAGCATATTTGTTAATAGATTGCATATAACATTGTATTGTATTGCATTGATCATATTGTATCATATTGCAATCCTTGTTTGGTGGAATAGCATCTTCCATTGTTGCTTCTCTCTATCTCTTGTGGAGGTTCTTTGGCGTTGCAAATTGAAGATCTTGGGTTGTTAACTCCAACATGGTATCAGAGCTTTGAATCTGGCAAGCCCCTTCCATTTCTTTATTAGAGAGTTTCCATCAATTTCTATTGTCATTTTTTGAGTTCTTGTATCCTATATTGCATGCTTGCATTTTTGGTGAGATCTGGTGATCGTAGCGCTTTTGGCTATAGTGGCAGTATTTTAGGCTGTCCCATTGCGTCCAGGAGGCTCGAAAAAGTCAGATCTGGCTTTTGTTTCACCTAATTTTGTCACCATTTGCAGCTTTGGCAAAGAAGGGTTTCGAGCTCATATCTGGTGAACAACTTCTTACAAGTGCACTTTGAGCCAAAAAGAAGTCTTCCATTGTGTCCGAGTGGCCGTTTCCGAGTTTTTTGATATATAATTTGCCTATATTCGGCAAAAGTTGTCTTCGGGGCAAAAAAAAATTTAGCAGAGGCGGCCGTACGGCCCCCCTGCGCAGGTACGCGTGTCGTCAGAATTTAAAAAAAAAATATTCAAAAAAATTCTTTATTTTCTGGTCGGCATTTTATTTTTATTAAAAAAAATTTTAAAAAAAAAAAAAATTTGTAAAGCGCTTTTCAACACTGTCGGCTTTGTTTAAGCCACAGACTTTAAGTCTGCGGACCTTTTTTTGTCCGCGGGTTTTATACAACCTGCCAGCGGCTTAAAAGCCGCCAGCGGTCTCCACCACCACCCGCCACTGTCAGCGGCCACTGCAAACAGCAACCACCCCCGGAGCCGCTAATCGCCAGCCGACCGCACCGCGTACAGACCGCCGACCGCCGACAGCCGACCGCCGCCGGTAGCCGCCAAACCCATGGAAGTCGCTAACAGTCATCGCCGCCGACCGCTCCGCTAGCCGCCAGACTGCCAGCGGTCAGTAAACCGCCGGTATTTTTTTTGCAGTTGCCAACTCCTGGTCACGTGGGTGACCGAACGGCAGCCCTCGAGGGCTTATTTTTTGCGCCTGTTTAGCCTTCAGAGTGCCTAAAATAGGCCTTTTTTTCATTTTTGCATAACTTTTCGCCACGAAGTCGGATTTCAGCAAACGAGATATCGTCGGAAAGGTGGTTCGACGAACTTCGCAGTGGTGCAGGTTATTTTTCCAGATTTTGTCATTTTTTGCCAGATTTTTCAGCTTGAAGGTACAAGAGCATTTATTGCTTATTCTTGCTGTAACTTTTGCCAACGAAGTCGAAATTTGGCAAACTTTTTTTTGAAATTGATCAGAAAATCGCAAGGATTCTGTTTGTAACCTCTGTTTTCAGCTTTGCAAGCTCCTTTTTCTGAAAAATTGTAAAAATCACCGTGTGTTATAAACGGTTGATTTGAGCTTGTCACTTGTAAAATTGCAAGAATTTGTTCATTGTAATTTGCTGGGGGGGTTGCAAAATCAGTTTTTAATACATTCTGGGGGGTGAAAGGCATAATTTAAGTGCCACATTGTCCTTTTCTTTTGGTGATTCATAGCGGATCTAAGGCAAATTGAACCACTCACTCCACACAATTATCATACATGGAAGCTAAAAATGACTCAGTTGTTACAATCTAAGGGTCTATGGCCAATGTTAGATGCAGAACAACCTGAATTTACAAGGGATTATGAAAAGTTTGTCCATAGATGTAAAATGGATGAAGCAAAAGGGCTCATTGGCTTACATGTATCTGATAATCTATTGTTTCATATTTCGGAGTGCAAAACACCTAAGAATGTTTGGGACAAACTTGAAGAATTGTATGGTAAAGTAAATCATTTCAGAACCTTGCAACTTCAAGCAGAACTTCAATCCCTCTCTCCAGATGCGTTTCCTTCAATGCAGGATTTTCTTGCTCAATTCAAGATGATTTTGTCACAGTTGAAAGGATGTGGACGTGATGTATCTAGTAATGAATGTATCTTCTTGATTCTGTCTAAGTTAAAGGGCCCTTATCAAGTGTTTTCTTCTACTTTCTATTCAACTATGGATGCAATAGGGACAGATTACAAAATGCCTACATTTGAGTTGTTTTGTGAGCGTCTTACTAGGGAGGAGGCCAAGTTAATTCAGTTGGATGCCTTACCTAATTCTAAGAATCATGCTCTAATGGCTCAATCATCCAAGGGTAAAGGAAAGAACAAGAAGAAGCCCAAAGCAGAATCATCTTCTGGTAGTGAGAATCCCTCCAAACCGAAGCCGAAGAACAATCAGAAGTCCACTCAATCTCCTTCTTCTACCTCTGGAGATTCTTCTTCCAAGTACAAGAAAAAGACAGGAGATCCTTGTTCATTTTGTGGAAAAACTGGACATGATGCATCTCATTGCTTTAAGAGATTAGAGGCCTTGGAGGAAGCCATGAAGAAGCACAATATTTCAGTGGCTAAGCCTTCTTCAATGGGAAAAGGGCAAGCTCTTTATGCACGAGCTATGCATTCACCTTCAGATAGTTGGATTCTTGATTCAGGTGCCTCACATCACATGACAAATTCACGAGATCTACTTGATTCCATAGTTCATACTTCTACTTCTCAGATTGCAATTGGGAACTCTTCTAAGATTCCAGTTTTGGGGACAGGCTCCGTTCAAATGCTAGATGGGTGCATTGAAGATGTTTTACTTGTTCCTGATATTTCAGCGAATCTTCTTTCCATATATCAGATTTGTCATTCTGGAGATGGGAAGTTAGTTGAGTTTTCTCCACAAAATGTGACTATAGTTACAAGATCCTGAGAAGGTTGTCGCAACAGGGGTAGTTGATCATGAGAATCATTTGTATCGATTTGATGGATTTGAGTCTACATTAGGTTCATGTTTTGTTGCTCATGCTGATTCAATGAGCAAGCTTTGGCATGAGAGATTTGGGCACTTGAATTATAGATATCTTCAGCAAATGAAAGCACATAACTTAGTGGTTGGTCTTCCAAAGATCACTTGCACAGATGGTGTTTGTCAAGGATGTGTTCTTGGCAAGCAACATCAAGATCCTTTTCCTAAGGGTCATGCTACACGTGCAACCACACCCCTTGAGTTGGTCCATAGTGATCTTATGTCCTTCCCAACTCCTTCTTTTTCAGGGGCCAAGTATGTGCTAACATTCATTGATGATTTTTCCCGCCGGACATGGGTCTACTTTCTGAAGCTCAAGAGTGATGTCCTCACCAACTTCAAGACCTTCAAAACCTTTGTGGAGAAGCAGTCAGGTTTTTCTCTTCGACAAATACGCACAGATAATGGGGGGGAGTATGTCAACCAGGCATTTCAGGATTTTTGCAGTGTGAATGGTATTCTTCATCAGCACACAGTTCCTTACACTCCTCAGCAGAATGGTGTGGTGGAGAGAAAGAACAGGACTCTCGGGGAAATGGCCAATTGTATGATTCAGTCTAGGTCCATGGCTCCCGCCTTTTGGGCCGAAGCTATCAATTGTGCCAACTATATTCAGAATCGTATGCCCCACAAGGCAGTGCGCAATATGACCCCTGAGGAGGCTTGGTCTCATCGCAAGCCAAATGTTTCCTTCTTTAGAGTATTCGGTAGTGAGGCTTGGGCATTCATTCCGAATGGTCGGCGTAAATCCATGGAGAAGAAGAGTCAGCGTTACATTTTTGTTGGCTATTGTGAGGATGTGAAGGCATACAGATTGTTTGATCCTGACACACGAGAGGTTCATTTCCGACGTGATGTTCAGTTTTCTGAGACCTTCACCCAGCCAGATCCTCCTACAACTTCTTCATCACAACCTACTCAGTCTTCTTCAGTTGATGATACCTTGCTACTTGAGGAAGATTTTGATGATGGTCTTGATGAACCTCCTCCTCACTCACCCACTAGGCCACGATGGGCTCGAGTTACTCTTGAGGAGGCTGGTCCTCTTGTTGGTGATCCCACAGACACTCGCCGCACTCGTTCTCAGACTTTTGGAATCAGTCTTTTGAGTCATGAAGTTTCAGATGATCCTCAGAAGTTTTTAGATGCTTCAGGTATTCCAGAGTAGGATAGTGCTATGGATGATGAGTATTCTTCTTTGATGAAGAATCATACTTGGGATCTTGTGCCTCTTCCTAAGGGAAGAAAGTTGGTTCGGTGCAAGTGGGTGTATCGTACCAAGTATGCAGCAGATGGTTCCATTGACAAGTACAAGGCTCATCTTGTTGCAAAGGGGTTTTCTCAGGTTGAAGGGATTGACTATTCCGAGACCTTTGCTCCTGTTGCCAAGATGGATTCTATTCGCCTTGTCCTTGCTATAGCTGCATCTCAGGGATGGTCAGTATATCAGATGGATGTGAAGAGTGCTTTCTTGCATGGGGATCTTCATGAGGAGATCTATATGGAGCAGCCACCAGGTTTTGTGCAAGACTCTTCACTTGTTTGCAGGCTTCGACGTTCATTGTATGGTCTCAAACAAGCCCCTCGGGCTTGGTATGAGAAGATGGATAGTTTCTTGCTTGCTTCCGGCTACACTCGTTGCCATTCCGATCCCACAGTTTATACACAGAGACATGGAGAGGATCTACTTATCCTTGTGCTCTACGTGGATGATTTGATTCTCACAGGGAGTTCTACTTCCATGATTCAGAGTACACAGCGAGCATTGATGGAGCGATTTGATATGACCGACCTTGGCCTTTTGCATTACTTCCTTGGTCTTCAGATTCATCAGACTTCTGAGGGGATCTTCATTTTCCAGCAGAAGTATGCTCTTGATTTTCTTCAGAGATTTGGCATGGCTGATTGCAAGCCTGCCCCTACTCCATTCCAGTCAGGTGTTGTACTGTCTTCCAGTTGCACTACTCCTACAGTTGATCCTACCTTGTATCGGCAGTTGGTGGGCAGTATTTTGTACTTGACACATAGTCATCTTGATATTTCCTTTGCAGTTGGACTTGTCTCTCGCTTCTCACAGGAGCCTCATGAGAGTCATTGGAAAGCTGCCAAGCGTATCTTGCGATACATTCAGGGCACTACTCATTTTGGCATTCACTACATTTCAGGTGCATCTCAGATTGTGGGCTTCACTGACTCAGATTGGGCTGGTGATGTCAATGATCGGAAGTCTACTTCTGGCTTTTTCTTTTGCCTTGGTTCTGGTCCGATTGCATGGTCATGCAAGAAGCAGACAACTATTGCATTATCATCGACAGAGGCTGAGTATCGAGGTGCAGTGTTGGCTAGTCAGGAGGTTTTGTGGCTTCGTCAGTTGATGATTGAGTTCGGATTCCCTTCCACTCAGCCCACTACTCTTTGGTGTGACAATCAGAGTGCCATTCATATTTCACGCAACCCCGTGGAGCATCAGTGGACTAAGCATATTGAGATCCACATGCACTTCATCAGGCAGCTCATCCAAGATGGTGTTCTCAGCTTGGAGTATTTGCCTATAGATCAGCAGGTTGCAGACATCTTCACTAAACCTTTGGCATCGCCTCGTTATCTTCAGTTGTGATTGATGCTTGGGGTGAAGGAAGTTGTCCTTGGGGGGTCTTGAGGAGTCCTCCTTCCTTCATTAGTTTTTCTTTGTTTCTTTTCTCTCTTTTGGAGAGGAGTTTTCTCCCATAGGGTTTTTCTCCTTTTCTCCGCTTGTGAGAGTTTTTTTTTTGTACATGGGTACCTCATCAGGCCTAGTTGCCGGGACCCATCTTTTGCATTATGCATTGGTTTGTACCTCCCTAATTTGCACTTAAGGGGGGGTTGTTGGTGTGAATAAGTCTTGTACCTAGTTTATTCCTTTACTAGGGACTTAGGGGACTTAATTCACATGTTAAGTTTACTTAGGATATTAGTTGTCATATCTAGATAAGTATTAGTTGTCTTATCTAGAATTTCCACTTTCCTAGGTAGTTATGAGTTAGTTGTCTCATGTGATAGGATTAAGACACTTGTCATGATCTTGTCTTATCCTATCTCTCATCCTTGCCTTTATAAGCAAGGCATCTCTAGCATATTTGTTAATAGATTGCATATAGCATTGTATTGTATTGCATTGATCATATTGTATCATATTACAATCCTTGTTTGGTGGAATAACATCTTCCATTGTTGCTTCTCTCTATCTCTTGTGGAGGTTCTTTGGCGTTGCAGATTGAAGATCTTGGGTTGTTAACTCCAACAACCCACATTTCATTTTTGGATTAAAATAAACCCCATGCTAGTGTGAGGAAATGGCGTTGTGAATGCTCTCTCCTTGCGTCATTCGAATTGAGAGATCGAACAACGTAATTCCTTGATTATTGTATATCTTTAGAGGGCCTACCACCCCACTTTGAAAGGTGGGAACGACCCAAGCGGAAACAAGCTAAAGCCAAGCTCTTTCAAATCACTTTATAAAAAATGTGTTTGTGACGAAAGTCATAAGCAACAGGTGTGGATGTGTCATATCAACAAGTGCCACCCTTAGTGTTCACATGACATGTCAAAATCCTTTCTTAGGAAGGGATTGGGAGGCCTCTTGATTGAAATAATCTTGAGCTAATCTTGTTGCATATATGGCCACCTTGAACGGAAGTCCTTACTACGAACCAATTGTTTAGAAGCCAAAAAATCTTTATGCTTGTTGGTGTAGGAACGGTCATTCTGAGGTTGCCCCACATTTTACTATTCATTTTTTAAACAAAAAAATCCTTAGGATCTTCGGATCTTCAGGATTTGAGATTTGGTGGTCCTGAGAAGTGTGTGTCATGGAGGGCAGCCAGTGTCACCAAATCTCTAGTTGTTCAGCAAAGTCCTTTCAAAATTTCAACCCCTTTGGTCTAAGTATGGATATCCTTTGACAGAACGTTGATATTAATGCTTGTCCTAAGAATTTATTCTTAGAGACTTCTAAGTATGTTGATTTATATCTCGATCCATACTTCCCAAAGTTAACATAGGAAACTATGGCTTGAACTTCATCATTTTCATAAAATGGACCTTGTGAAATTTATGATGTTTTTGACATAGACATTTAGTTTGAACTTAATCAAGAGAAGTGTTTGTGGTAAAAGAAACTCACTTAAGCAAGATAACTTGACAAATTGAACCCCATGATGATTCCAATTTATGGCTCAATTTTGATAGAGTTTATTATCCATTTGTTGTTGTTATCATAGACTTTGATACTTGGATGTTGGAATTTAAATGTTATTTCCTCAAAACCATAGACATTGGGCATAAGCTTATCTTTGCAACTTTTAAATGACATTAACATGCTATGTCAACTATCTATGTTAATTTTACATGTGGATTAATGAATGTTACTTTAAAATAGTTATAGATATGAAATTTTTGTGAGTGTTAATGTTGTCATGCAGATATAATTAGAGCCTACAAAATTGAGGAAGATTCTTCCAGCTGGTCATTCGCCATCAAGGTAAAAAAGGTGATCATTTAAAGGTCAATGGAGGGAAATTCCTAGTTTAAATCAAAAAATTGTAACTGTCTTGTAAATGGTTGTAGATGACTAAAATTTGCAAATACTTAAACTTTCTCACACTCATTAGCATGGTTAGTTATTTAAAGCAAAGCAAACATAACATCTCTCTGAAATACCTCAACATGCTTCATAATGCAATCAAGACAACAAAAGATCAAATAAACTAATTGAAAGCATACAAAAAAGCATGATGCATACCTATCCCATAGTGGATTGGTGCTACTTTGATGTGGAAAGTAACCCTTTCCCAACCCTTGATAAGCTAAATGATGAGAATGCCTTGAAAATGCTATGAATTCAAATGAAAATAATGAACTTGTGCATAAGATTGTGGATCCTAAATCAATAGAGAGATACTCTATTTATAGGAGAGACTGGTGGAGAAATGAGAAGAATGGAAGAATGTGGGAGAAAAGACAAACCAATGGCAAGATTCCACTTGTCAACATGTCAATGGAGGAAGGTTGTGCACATTTTGGTCATTGTGCATGATAAATGCTATTAGGTTCAAATTTGAAATTTGAAAGTTGGCTTGTTGAGGAAGAAGAAATTGTCTTAAATGCCAAGTTGGAGACATGTAAGAGACAATGTAAGAGGAGTTAATGCCATGTTGGAGGACAAGTCCCTTTTGGAGGGAGATTTCAAATTTGAAGCATATTCCATAAAGATGGCATTTTGAATGAAAATAGAAGAAATAATAAATCAAATAAACTGATTTATTGTGCAAGTTGCAAAAGATAGAGAAAAGAGGATTAGTGATAGAAGTTAATTGAGATTTAATTAACTTTAGGTAGAGATTAGTTGACATGACATTTGATTTAGATTTTTGGATTTATTTAAATCAAATGGGAAGAAATTGATGCATTAGTAATTTAATTTAATTTGATTTATTTAATTAAATGAATAACATTTGAAGTTAATCAAATAAAATTGATTTATTTAATTACATAGAAGAATATGATTTAATCAAATAGAATAATATATTTAATTAGATAAAGTTGATTTATCTAATTAGAAGGGAAAATATGATTTAATTAAATAAAGATTGATTTATTTAATTAAAATAGGAAATGTGATGAATTCTAATCAGATAAAGATTACTTGATTAAAATGGTTAGTAGAGGGATGATTAAGGACAAATTGAAATTAGTGAATCCGAATCAGATACATGTATATTTTACATGTGTACATTTTTCCCCTCTTTGAAGCAATGTACCTGTTGCGTTGGTTCAAAGAATAATCTTTTCGTGGTCAAATTTCAAAAAAAATCTATTTTTTCATATTCCCCAGCAAAAAGAAGTATACTAGTACACTTCCCCCTCAAGAGATTGAGCAAAAAGTTTGATTTGAGGATCAATCTCATGACTAAGAGGTTCAAGATGGACGTATGGATGGTTATGATGATGATGCAAATGAGATGGTTTTAAGATGCTTAGAATAACCAATTTATATTATCCTAAACAACTTAAAATGATGATGCACTACATTTGAGATGAAAAGTGTTTCCTATATGATATGATATGATATGATATGATATGCGGAAAAATGATATGATATGATATGCGAAAAAATGATATCATATCATATCATATCATATCATATGAATGATGATGCCCTCCTTCTAGCATCAAAATGTGAATGGTGATGTTAAGCGTGCACAAACACAATCAAACAACACATCATTAGTCTACTATGCAAGTTAAATCAACATTCCTCATAGAATCATTTAAAATGCACAAAACAAGAAATAGAATGATGAACACAAATAAAAAGCTTTCAAACCCTATCTAATGCAAACAAACTCTCAATCCCATGGGGGAATTGGTCTCATTTTCATGTGGAAAATGGCCCTTTCCCAATCCCTTGTAAGCTTGAATGATGAATTATGAAGATTTGATGCTTCCTTGGTGAAATTCCTACATAACTTAGCTATAAAACTTGAAAACTTGATGGAAATGGATGAGCAATAGATGAGAAAATTCAAAATCTCAAGATAATGTCTTTGCATGAAGTTGTGGATAAAAAATGCCTGAGATTGTGGATGAGCTTGTGGATCCAAATGAGCATGGTGATCTTACATGGATTGTGGATGATTTGTGGAGGATTGATATAATAGACGAGGCCTCTATTTATAAGAAAGAATGATGGATGATTGAAAGATAGGATGAATGTGGGATTAAAGATGGACCAATGGCATTGTGCCACTTGTCAAGATGTTAATGGAAGGAGGTTGAGCACACATTTTGATCAATGTACATGCATTTGAAATTTGAATTTGAAGAAGTGACATGTTTAGGGGGGATGTAAGAAGAGTTAAATGCCACTTGGCTCAAGGAAAAGGACATGTAAGAGGCTTTTAATGCCTTGTTGGAGAGGACAAGTCTTTTTGGAGGGACTTTTTGAATTTGAAGAATATTCCATCCTTTGATGCCTTTTTGAATGAAAAAGGGGATTTAATAAATCAAATAAATTGATTTATTGTGCAAGTTGCAAACTCTAGAGGATTTGATGGATTAAGATTAGGATTAATCAAGATTTGATTAATTTAAAAAGAGATTAGCTAATTTGACAATTTGATTTAGATTTTAGGATTTAAATAAATCAAAATGAGACAAATAATTATTTTAGACTTAATTAAATAAAGTTTAATTTATTTAATTAAAGAGGATAATGTTAGTTTTAAATCAAATAAAGATAAATTTATTTAATTTAAATGAGATTACTTTAGAGATTAATTAAATAAAATAAATTATTTAATTAAAAGAGGGACTATAGGATTAATTAAACAAAGTGATTTATTTAATTAATAGGAGATGATGACTTAATCAGATAAAATTGATTTATTTAATTAACAAATGAAATATGATGAATTTAATCAAATAAAGAATATTCGATTAAATGGTTAGTAAAGGAGATGATTCAAGATGAACTAGTGTTAGTAAATTAGGATCAAGTGCATAGGATCAATCGGTATATTTTTCGTGTCTACATTTTTTCCCTCTTTGAAGCAATGTACCTACTGTGTTGGTTCAAAGAATAACTTTGCTGAAATCAAAATTCAAAAAAAAATCCATTTTTTTAGATGCCCCACTGCTACCCCAGTGGAAGAATTACACTGGTATACTGCCGCCTCGAGATCAGACAAAAATTTAGATTTTTGGGTGATCTCGCGATAAAGATTCAGGGCCAGTTCAGCTCAAAGAGTCCACTAGAAAGCTTCAATGTTTGATGCAGACAATTCTAATGATGTAGACAGTCATTGACCATGGGCAGCCTCATGTATATTTTGATATAACACACAGATCC